>VUQG01026813.1:94959-122337 GCA_015106755.1 Etia nguti | reverse complement strand
TATGAAATCTATGTGTTTCTGATAAACTCCACGCAGCTCGACAGCATCTGCAGCTCATCTCGGGACTTCTGTTTTGCCTTCACAGTGAGCGGACACAGTTTATAGCAGCTGACACAATCTGACGTCTCCATCAGGCTGATAGTTCGCATGCAGTCATTTTGTTTTCTTCCACAGGTGACCGCTTTGCTCACTCACACAGGCAGTGGAAGATGTAAGAAGCTTGCTTTTTATGGATTGCATTCTTAACAGTTGCTAGTGGTTTTTTCTTCTTTTTTTCACTTTCCTTTTTTTTTTGGATACTCTGTGCAAAAACACAAAAACACAGTGGGTGATGGAAAATGTTTTGATCTGTGCATCACTTGAGGAGTTTTTAAAAAGGTTCTCCTCTGATGGCCAAAGGCAATTTCAAGTGGCATATGCAACCACCTTATATTATCGTGTGTATTTTTTAACAGTGTACTGTACTCTAGGTAATAAAAAAAAACAATCTAGGACCAGAGCAGGTAGATGAGAGTGTCTCGTGTCACTCCCTGTTGAGGATCTTGCAGAAATTTCCACTGGAACTTGGCACAGCACGCCTTTGCTCTTGCCTAATGATGCAAATTATTAAAATGCTTTCTCTCCACAACCTGTTTCATTGCGTTTCCTTCCAGAAATAATTGAGGAATCTTTTTATGTTTTCAATTAGCTGCTTCACCCTCCTCCCTCCTCGTTCTTCCTCGCCAGTTGACATTCCTTCTAATTGCCAAAGATTCAGGCTTTTCTTGGAAATGTTGCGGGGCATCACAATAGCAGTCGCTTTATTTTCCCTGTCAATCTTCTACAATGGAAAAGAGGAGTGAGAGGGAGTTTACAAATAATTACTTGAAGAATAAAAGCTTTAATTTTTCCCCCTTTCTGCATCAAAAATAGTGCATACATATTCCTCTCAGGGAGTAATTACACTGAATGTTGACACAGTTATATTTTTGTTGTTTTCCTATATCTCTGGGAATCCTGCAGAGAGCCTCCTAAAATAATCCCTCATGTTAGTGTTTCATTACCTAAGTAAAAGTTTGATACCTAGCAATAGACTTATTCTGGGGAGTTACATAATGCTGTTTAGATCAATGCTGTCTGTGTCTCACCATGAGACAGACAGCGCACAAGGCGTTTTTTTTGTTTCTTTTGCAACTGATGCCTTGATGCTCTGGCTGAGAGATAATGGCACCATTTTATAGACCTAGAAAGCTCATGTTCCATAGATTGGTGGAATGAAGATGGCATCAGATGTTTTCCCCACTCACTGATTAGGTTAAGGCACTAAAAGATACTTGGTTTGGGTTATCAAAAGATTTTGGTTTGGGGCATTGACAGTCGTGTTTCCCTCATGCATCAGGGGCCAGCACAACAGGCTTCCTTGTGCATAACTGGCATGTCTCAGTTATGCACAATTTGCCTGAATTTGCCCTCTGCTAATAAACACTTGGGTTTAACTTCTCTAAGGACCTCATTTTTTCCCCAACTTGCATTCTTGGAAGATCCAGCCCTCCCCTGCCTCTGTTTGTCACTAATGCAATATTATCTCCCTAATCATCTCCCTCATATCCAGCTTAGTCAAAATGCAGTAGGGAGTAGGGCAGATTTTCCGTAACTTAAAAGTTGCTTGTTTGGCCTCTGTGGATTATTTCCCCCTATCATAACAGCTCTGAGTGAGGTAGATTCATTTCCTCTACCTGGATACTGAATTTAGGGGTATGGCCAGTTTGACTGACAGGTTTCCCCACCATACACCAAATGAAAGATGGAAGTAGCTACTATGACATCACCCATGAGTTTGTGAAGTCTTGTTATAAAGTCTTGAGATGAATGTCTTTGTCGTTAGCATCTTTGCGTTTTGAAAACAAATTTGATGGCAGAGGAGTGTATCTATGTACTCATTCTAACAGCATACCTCAGATAATCCTCATTTATGACAGATTAAGATAATGAAATAGAAATAATGAAACCTACAAAGTCCAAAAATTTGTCAAGAAACCATTGATAGAGGTCAGGGGCAAGGGCTTTTTTCCCCATAGACTCCTGTAAGGCCTAAAGCTTTTGTGGAACCACAGGTATCGCCCCCTGGTGGACATTGAAAAGAATGTATGTTGAAGGAGCTTCTATGTTGGCTTAACCTTTCAGACCCAGAAGCCATCGTTCATACCTCTATGATCTCCCAATCGAGGCTCTGTGGGCCATTCTAACTTTATCTTAATCAAAACTAAATCTGTCAGAAATTATATTACAAATTAGATATGCACATGCACTGAGCCTGTTTTCTGTGAATCCCTCTTCACACAAATCCAATCTCCCTCATGTGAAAGAATGGTTAGTTCTGCCAGTGACAGTTAAAACTCAAACCCAAATACCCTGAATGGCATTTGCAGAAGTGTCGACTATAAATTCTATCAAAAAATGTTTTATATATTAACAAACTTGCAAATTATAACTTGTAAAAAGCTGTTTAACATTTCTAAGACACCATGCACACTGCCATTCATTCATTCAATTATTTGTTTCCCCCCAAACCTCCCTCAGATGAAGACTTATTGGATAATTTAAATGTTCCCCATGCTGCTGCCCCAGTGCTGATAACGAAATTAACCACTCTGGATGGACAGTGGGCTTGTGTCACTGTAAAATAGCCTTTGTAGACCCTCTGTACAGGCTCCATATTATTTTGTCTTTACAGAAAATTTAGACAACTCTAATAAAACCTTTTTACGGGGTTGCTCACTGCACTGGGGTTGATCTGTGAGTTCTTCCACGGTTGGAGGCTTTTAAATCTGCACTCTGAGACTGCAACAGTTTGTTTGAACCCTTGTGGAAAGAAGAAACAAGTTGTAACACTACACAGACAGATTAACACATTAAATTGATTGTGGACTCATTCAGCAGTTGTGGAGCAACATAATCAATGTTTTGTTTCCATTAGTATATCCAGTATATGCATCTATATTATTATTGCCTTTAAAATCTGTGACTACTCTAATTGTGTTTTTCTTCCAGCTTTTCCTTTTAGTGCTTGCTATAGTTGATTATCTGCCTCTGTCTCACCCTATTGCGAGCATCCTGCTCTATCACACCATCTCTTTGCATGTCCTCCTTGACTACATCCATGAACTTCCTCTAAGGGTTTCCTCTTTTCCTTCTGCCGGACAGCTCTATACTCAACATCCTTTGTCCAGTATATTCACTATCCCTCCTCTGCACATGTCCAAACCATCTCAGCCTTGCTTCTCTAAGTTTGTCTCCAAACTTCTCAACCTGAGCCGTCCCTCTGATGAGCTCATTTCTAATGCTGTCCATCCTGATCACTCGTAATGAAAATCTAAACATCTTCAGCTCTGCCACCTCTGGGTCAGCCTCCTGTCTTTTTGTTAATGCCACCATCCCCAAACCATACATTATAGTAGGTCTCACTACCACCCTGTGAACCTTCCCTTTTGCTCTTGTTGCTATCCTGCTTCCACAAGTCACCACTGACACTCATGTCCAGCCTCTCCACCCTGCCTGCATTCTCTCTTCACCTCCTCTGTGCACGGTCCATTGCTTTGGATAAAAATACAGTATTTATTTAAGAAGAAAGGATAATAATCTAACAAGAATATACAAATATACACACAGGGCACAAGAAGGTCAGATTTACACAAGAAACAATAATAAAACACCAACCACTGGGTGCTGTTTGCTTGTGTTTTTGCTTATTAGATAATTTGCCAGTAAATAATAAAGTACAGAACCAGTATTCAGTTAAAGCTGTGCACTAGTTGATATCAAATGTTTGCAAAACATGTAGATAACAATAGCATCTAACAACTAATACAGTTGTATTCACAAGGAAAGCAAAGGAAAACAAAGATTTACAGTATGCTGAAAGAGCATGAAAAAATAATGTTACCTCATTCTTACAGTGCTTACAGAAAGTATTCGCAGCGCTTCACTTGTTCCACATTTTGTCATGTTACAGGCTTACTGCAAAATGAATTAAATTCTTTTTACACCTCAAAATTCTACACACAACACTCCTTAATGACAAAATGGAAAAAGTTTGCTTGGAATAATTGCAAATTAATTCAAAATAAAAATATATAAGATGTACATAAGCCTCTGCCTTGACACTCAAAATTGAGCTCAGGTGCATCGTTTGTGGGATAGCTCTAAAACTTGATTGGAATCCATCTGTGGTAAATCCAGTTCACTAGACATGATTTGGAAAGGCTCACAGCTGTTTTATATAAGGTCACATAGTTGAAGTCCAATTTCTGTAGACCTCCAAGACAGGATTGTATGGAGGCACAGATCTGGTGAAGGGTACAGAAAAAAATTTGCAACGTTGAAGGTCCCAATGAGCACAGTGGCCTCCATCATCCGAAAATGAAAAAGTTTGGAAATCACTTGGACTTTTCTTAGAGCTGGCTGCCCGGCCAGTCTGAGTGACTGGGATTAGAAGAGCCTTAGTCAGGGAGGTGACCAAGAACCTGATCGTCACTCTGGCAAAGCTCTTGGATTGCTCTTGAGAGAGGGTAACCTAACCTTTACCAGACGAAAGACAGTCCACTTGGAATTTGCCAAAAGGCACCTGAGGGATTCTTAGACCATGAGAAACCAAATATCTAGTTTGATGAAACAAAGACTGAACTCTTCGGCATGAATGCCAAGCGTCATGTCTGGAAACCAGATACCGTATCATCACCTGACCAGTTCCATTCCTTCAGCCATCCATGGTGTGGGGATGTTTTTCAGCAGTGGGAAGTGGGAGCAGTGGGAGACTAGTCAGGCTCAAGTTAAAGATGAATGCAGCAATGTACAGCAACATTCTTGATGATAACCTGCTCCAGAGCAGTCTGAACATTGGACTGGAACCAAGGTTCATCTTCCAACAGGACAGTGACCACAAGCACACAGCCAAGATAACAAAGGAGTGGCTTCATGACCACTCTGTGAATCTCCTTGAGTGGCCCAGCCAGAGCCCAGATTTGAAAGCAATTGAACATGTCTGGAGAGCTCTGAAAATGGCTGTGCACAAATGCTCCCCATCCAAGCTGTGCCAAGCTTGTAGCATCATGTTCAAAAAGACCTCAGGCTGTAATCGCTGTCAAAGGTGCTTCAGAAAAGTAACGAGCAAAGGCTGTGGATACTTATGTATCATGTTATATTGTTATTCTTCATTTTAAACAAACTTGCAAGAATTTTTAATAATTTTCAATTTGTCGTTATGGGGTATTGAGTAAAATTTTGAAGTGAAAAATGATCCATTTTGGAACATGACAAAATGTGATCAAATGAAGCACTGTGAATGCATTTCGGATGCACTGTACTTCCCCTGGCCTTTGCTTAATTGCATCCTGTGCTACTCTTCACTGGGCATCTTTCTTCTCCCGCTCATCGTTTTCTGTTCTTAAGTCAAGCAGACTGAGCAGCAGGGATGACAACTGCTGACTGAAACATTCATAATAAGAACGAAGCAGTTAGAACATTATAAATCTCTTTGACTTCAAGTTTACCACACCAGTCTGTTCCTGCTGACTCTGTGGCATCAGTGGTGCAATGCAAATAAGAAAGCTACTAAAATAAAATGAAAGGTATTTTTTTATATGTCTGCTTTATTATATTTGAGAGGAAAATGTTGGAGATAATTTTTTTTTTAACCAATTTAAATTCATTAGCATATTCATAATATAATATTTTTGGCTCCTTTTTGGTCTTTTTAGCTTGCAGATAGTCCCCAGCTGTGTCTGTCTGCTGCTTGCCTTCTTTTATTATTGAAGACACTAGTTAAACACTTTAATAAACTGTATCATTTCCTGACAGAATGCTAACACTAACTGTAAAGCTTAATAAAGATGAAGGAAACTGTAGTAAAAACATCAGTTATAGCGGTCTAATTTTAGGCAAACCAACA
This sequence comes from Etia nguti, assembly GCA_015106755.1. NCBI lineage: Eukaryota > Metazoa > Chordata > Actinopteri > Cichliformes > Cichlidae > Etia > Etia nguti. Next base: position 116,411 of record VUQG01026813.1, on the reverse strand, counting down.
GGCCCTGAATTAAAAACTGTGTTTGTGACTGTAATTAATAAAGCAAACACATATAGAACCCCAGTGGGAAAAGCACCGAGCTACACATGCCATAATAAAATGTAACTAAGAGTAGTTTACTGTACATCCTCTATAGTCCCAGTTGGGGAGAATAAATTCACCCTTCTGTCTCCTGCAGTGTCCTGATGGAGGTGAAAACTAGGCTAACCTTCCTGGCACTGTCCCCTGGGAGGAAGTGGCAGATGTACAGAACCCTACTTGCCCTCCCCAGCACAAATGAAGCACACATACACACTCACACACTTCTAACCCAAAAGCTCTCCAGGGTTCTGTCTCAAGTCGAGCCAAATACCCAAGCTAGAGTAATCCCAAGGGAGCTCAGCTCCACCAGCAGCTCTCCCTCCAAATCCGTATGGGTCAGAAAATCCAAAGAGCAACTGCTGAACCTCTGGAGGAAGAGGGAGAGGGGGGAGAGGCTTTTGCTTTGTTCACCCTCCTATATAGCACTGCTACTCCTGAGGAGAAAGTAAGGATAGCAGAGGGAGCCTGGCCTGCTATGCGCACCCTCCGAACCTTTGAAAAAAGACACATATTGAATATACAGGCCTCTGTGGCCTCTCTCCTGGGGTTCAGCAGCACATCACAGATGTTTACCATTAGAGATCCATCAGCCATAATTATGCCACACAAGCGAACTGGAAGGAAAATCAACACTCACAGCATCCTGGAAGTACAACAATCAATTACACACTAATCCCATAAATCGCTCCTGTCTTCTGATCAGAAACAAGGATTCAAGGTTCGCTTTTAAACATGGCAGCTGTTGGATGCCTGGTGCTGACAGAAAAGCAAGAAAAACATCAATGAGCCGTAATGTTAAACAGCTGTCAAAGTGGCTAAAATGGAAAAAGTCAGAGTTACAATTACAATCAGCAAAGCTGGTCTCCACCCCCAAAGATGGTTTTTGGCTTCCTTCAAAGCAAAATCATCAGAATTACGGTAAAAAATATTTTTGGCCTTTTTTAAAAAATTATTTATTCATGCACTGACTATCATCCATCCATCCTTCCATCCATTTTCTGGTGGGTATCCAGAATGTGGCAGCACCAGCCTTAAGCAGATATGCCCAGGTCAGTGTGGTCAACTCATCCAGCTCTTCTGGTGGGACACAGAGAACACTAAGAGGTATCCTAGTCAGGTCCCTGAACCACCTCAACTGACTCCTTTTAATGTGGAGGCAAATGACTCTACTTTAAAGAGAACATGAAACGCTACACATACCAATTTACACCATTGAGCCCTGCTCTCAAAAACTGACATAGATGTAGCTCTGTCTGTGAAGCTGGATTTAAGAAAAGATTGCTTAAAGTTAAAGTTTTAAAAACATGTTTAGCGCCATCTTCTATGGGTACAGAACGTGACGTCATGTGGTTGGTTGGTTGGTTGGTGCTAATAGACTTAGTGTCGTTAGACTTAGAGTTATTGATTCTGTCGCTAGTTAGCTAACATAAACTAATCTAAAACTAAAAATCTCTTTAAGGAGATCACTTTTGGGCTGTCCCTGGCTGCAACAATGGGTTTTATGTTAACACACAAGGAAATACTGTCCACTTTCACTCTCTGTCTCTTTAGCAGTAAGTGGCTGTTCGCTGTTTGGCTAGTTGAACTGAAATGGGAAAATGTAGCTGTTAGTCATAATGTCTGGGTTTGTAAAGCACTTTATAAATGAGGACTGTGTATAGATGGTGTATATTAGCCTTTATATGTGTAGCATTTCATGTCCACTTCAATTATTTTGGTCACTACCTAGAGCTCGTGACCATAGGTGAGGTTGGGGACATAGATTGGCTGATAAATTGACAGATCATTGTTTATGCTTAGCTGCAAATGTTCAGAACACTGCAGATGCTGTAGGATTCTGTCTGTCTCCAGGTCCCTTCTTCGCTCACTTGTGAACAAGACCCCCAGATACTTAAACACCTCCACTTGGGGCAGAAACTCATTCTCAACTCAATGTGGGCACCCCACGCCTTTCCATGCGAGAACCATGGCCTCAGACTCGGAAGTGCTAATTCTTATCTCAGCAGCTTCACACTTGGCTGCAAACCTTGATGAAGCCAACAGAACAGCAACAAGAGTGAGATCCTAAGACCAACAAACCCTAGACTTTAGATATTCTGTCCATGAATATTATGAATAGAATGAAGGAAAAAGGGCAATCCTGCATAAAATCAGTTTTTGTTTACCAAAATATCCTGAAGTGACAGGAAAACATTTTCCTTATCAAGAAAACCACTGTAAAGGCACTGTAAAAGGAATCAGAAAAAAAAATAGCTTGGATGTCAACACGTGTAGAAATGTTAAATTGGTGTTTTGCGGTGCAGAACATACACAGGAATATTTTTTTGCTTAAATATAAAAAGAGTAAAGCAGTTTTATTCCTTGTACCTCATCCCATATTTTGATTGGTTCCTGGACAGCATCATTCTTACCAACAGTGCAGCAATAATGTTTAAAAACCTTCATACACCAAAGAAAAATTAGGCTCCCAAAATGGAAATATGCATGACTGAATCAGCTTTGGGGAGTAGTTCCTAAAGACCGAGTCAATATGATTTGCAGTCATGAAATATTTACATCCAATATCCACATACAAGCTGTGAACTGATGGAGTGGCCTAATAACACCTCATTCCCTGATCCCCCTGTGCTAAGTAGCCAAAGGTCAACATCTGCTCTCACCAGTCTGGAAAACACTGGGACGCACAGGATTACTGGGAGGAGGGAATGCTGTCATTAACTAGAAACCAGAATCAGAATTGTAATCACTTCATTTGAGCGCTCTGGCAAATGGATGGATGTCAGTGGTGGGGATAGTGTTGCAGGGATACATGAACAGTATGCAGATGGATAGCGTGCTGATCAACAATCCTGCAGGATCATATTTTATAAATTTTAATAAACTGACATTAGATCTACAGAAATAAAACATTTACTATAAATTTCATCGATAAATTTTTACTGAAATGAGTACATCAGATCACATTATCCTAAAAATGGTGAGTTGTGAAACCCACATCCTTTAAATCTAAAAAACCAGTAATACATTTTCACGTTACATTAAGTCAAATTCTTTTGCTCGTTTTTCTCCAAGCATTTCTGGTAATGAAATGGAAGACTTGCTTTATTCTTGATAAAAAAAATAAAATATCTTTCCTTTCTGGTTAAGAATTTCTTATATATCACCAGTTAAATAGAAAGTTACATCTTCCTTTTCAAATCAACTCCATATTGGTAAAGAATGTCTTTGAAACTGATTTCACTGCAATGAACAAAAATGCTAGAATTTAAATAAATTAATGAAATGTACAAATATTTGTATACAAGTTTAGCGGTACTATGAAACTCACAGTCCAGATATTTTTAACAGTATGCACGTCTAAAGAGATATTATGAACAACAACACGTGTCCCTGAGAGTCATGACAATATTTGACGTTTCAGCCTCAGCTCAGTATCAGATGCCACTCATATGGACAGTCTGTGAGGCCTTAGAACAAATGAAACGTGTGTCTGAAACACACTCATAAGACTGAGGTTTATTTTTACAGGCAATTTTTTTCCCCTTGTTTTCCCCCCATCTGCCTGGGTTGGCAGGTTTTATTCAGTATGTCTGATCCACCATGTAACATTTATTCCAGTACAATTTTAGATATTGGATTTGATTTGCATCCTCATGTGCGCAGCATGTATGGATCAGTCTGCGTGGCATCTCGCATTTCACACATCTCATCTTTGTGGAGGAGAGAGACAGTCCCCGCGGTGAGACGCAGCAGCTTCTGCCACGGGTCCACACACCCGTATCATAAATACACAAACACACAGGAGCACAAACACACAGTCGCTCAGTCATGCTGAGATACGTGGAGCAGACTGACGGTGTTTAGCTAAGGAAGAAAAAAGGCCATTCAGTTTATTTGCTTGTTGATTGACAGGTTGTTGCATATCAGTTCTGTGGTGCTGACAGCTAAACATCAGCAGACTAACGGTAGAATCGGGTTATGATCAAACCCTAAAAATCTCCGCTTGTGTCATATCAAGTCTGATCTCTTCTGATTCGTCACCTGCAGGACCAGCGCAGAACTCCTCTCTGAGCATCCAAATTATTCATCACACCAACACCAGACGATCCACTGGAAAATGGGAACCAAGAGAATGGTAACTAACTGTCAAGAAAGAAATTTGTGCAGCCCTTTTTTCTCTCTCCTCAAGCTGAAAAACAAACCAACACATCAATCTTGCATGAGTTGTTGACGGATTTTGGACACCTTTTCAGGGAGATTTTGTTTGTCATTTGAATTTGTGCCATTGTTGTTTTACAGCCGGACCTTATCAACAATTTACAGCGCCTCTGCGGGTCTCTTTTCTCTTCTCTCTTCAAACTATGACAAACTTCATGTGACAGTTGTGTTTGCAGTGCAACACTGATCCAATATAGAAAAGTGTGAGGCTTCCAAACCTAATTTGCTGTATATGTTACCCCGGTGGCTCACTTGTTTCTTGTGCTAACCAACGATTTTGATTTATTTTCCGGCTACACAGCCACGACTCACATTTCACATTGCAAATTTCAAATTTTCCTTAAACTGTGAAAACACTGGATGTTTTTCTTTTGTCATTAATACCTTGAAACTTTTTATTGTGCATTTCTTTGCACTGAAAGCGTCATCACTCAGTGAAGAAGAGCTTGATTTGACAGGTTCTGCACAGAGGCTTCTAACAGTAACAAGGAGCTGAATCAAGAATCAGACAGCCAGGACCGGCAGCCACTGCACATGTCCATCACAGAGAAAATGGCAGCTGGCCCAAAAAGCCACCGTCAAAACGCCAGCCGGTCCCCAAACATGCAACTGTCATGAGGAAAGAACTACAGCTGACAATTAGGAAGATATCGTCATTCCCAAATCATTCTCATATGAGATTAGCCAGCGGTCCAGAAACAGAGGATGGATTTTAACCAATCATGTTCAATCATTATCGCTCACTGATGCTTCACAGAAACTTTAACCACCTGTCAATCCCGGAGATTTGGTCATCAACCACGGCACACTAGGGGCATCTGGCACATCCTCAGTGCTTCCTCCATGTGACTTTCAGGGAAACTGCAATGTCCCTGCACAGCGGGCAAACCAGCGGGGAGATGTATGATGTCATTTAATACCAGCCAGATCTCTGCACATCTGCATTAACTCACAGAAGATGTGAGAATTTGAACGAACAGCTTTATGTTGCTCAGCATGTTTTCTGTCTGGATTGATGATGCCCGATGCAGTGTTGTGTCAAAATACTGGATTTTATGACGACAGTCAATATAAATCTCTACAGTGGAGTGCATCTGCAGCTACTGGTGATGGCTGCCACAGTACAGAAGTTGTGGTAGGAGCAGCGAACTTCACAATATTCATGCCAATCAAAGAAATGTTGAATTAGAGTTTTTAGTTTTCAGTTGTTGCTCATCTGCAAGCTGCTTTGCAATGTACCTCCACCCCAGGTCCTTCTGTTCACACTGTGCCAGACTTAATTAGCATCATATCTGTTGACACCAATATCTTCCCTTTTCAATATGTGAGTTTTGTCTCTGCTCTCTGAGGCATAATATAAAATGTAATAAATTAAAATAGCTTTATGTATACAGAACTTCAACAGAAGCTCTGACGACAAAAGCCAGATCACTTTTGTTTGTGAGCCGAGACCTTGGAATAACCAGCCCCTTTCACCCTTTCTAAGTAAACACCCAGGCACACCAAGGATTAATAGGTTATTAACTTACAATTGGGTAAGCCCAGTGAAAGCTTTAAAATTAATTTGTAACAGTTTAAAATCTTGGTGTACGTTTGTCACGGCAGGAGTTATGTGGTGATGTTTCTTGGCGCCAGTTGAAATCTAAACATCTGAATCAACTGAAGTCGGTTAAGTGAGCTTTGACTGATGATGTGGTGAAAATCATTGCAGGTTGAATGAAGACTGACTGGACAACATTTTTAATTTTTTTGTAAACATACAATTTTAAATTTCCGGAGAGGAAAACAACAATTTTCTTTTGACTGTAGTAGTCCGGCATGAATACATGACACATAATACAGTGAATCTCCATGCATTCTAATTGATACTCTTGATACTCTTTGACCACTACGAACTCTGCTCTAATAAAGGCTTTCGGTTGCTTCCGACCTTGTTGCATTCTAAGATCTTAAAATAAATAGAGCATGCAATGTTATGAAAATGTATGAGCTGAGCTGAGAACTTCTAAAAATTGTTTTATTCAAAGAAAGTTTGTGAAGCCTGAAGAGGGAACCCTCTAACACCCCTAACACAGGACACGAAAGAAAAAGAACCTTCAAAGGAAAACTGCAAACAATCAAAAAGACACATACTAATACTGGAGACAAGGGAACACTCGAAGAACAAGGCACAAATCCTATGGAAGACACATTTAGGGCACTAAAGCCACAGGAAATAACCATCTCAAAATACAAACTGTGGTTTCATACACAAGTCGAAGGGAAATAAGTCTAGAAAACATAATGTAAAAGGTAAAAATTCCAATTCAGTGAGTAGCTGCTGTACAACTGTAACAACCAAATAAATAACCTTGGGCTCTGTGAATAAGACACTTGAGAGATTCTTTTCAAACACAATACATCTTTTTAAACTAGTGAGTAAAAATGAACCTTTTAACAAAGAATCAGTGCCACTGATATTGAACCCGTCACCTGCAGCTCTACTAAAGTGAAGAACAATTTATAGTAGATAGCAATAGAAAGCCTCACCAGTGAGTGCACCATGATCTGCAACTTTCTCCAAATAGTGTTAGCTTGTGTTTCAAACAGTGATACAACCTTTTGCAAGGTTAGAGGGTTAAATGAGGTTCTATAAGAAGAAAAGTGAGGACAGGCACAGGATGTACCAAGCACGCAGAACAGTTGCAGGGGCTTTTATTGTAGAACGCCAAAAACACAAGCTTGCAAGCAGGAAAAATGAAACGATAAAGTAACACAGAGACTGCTGACACAAACAAAGCAAAGGCAAAAACCAGGTCGGTGAGAGCAAGTAAACTTTGTGCTGTATAAGGCAGCAGGTGAAGTGGGTGTGGCGACAGATGAATAATCTTTGACTAATCTTTGCAATGAAAGTGCAAAGACGTGGTGGAGTGATACATGAGCTGAAAGTCAGGATCACAGAGAAATTATAGCACATGGTTGGTGTTATCTTTCATATTTTTCTTATTGTCAGTAACTCTCATTATATAACAAGAACGTCGTGTAGTTTCAGGACTTTCCAAGTCACAAATACAACCTCCCGAAAAGTTTCCATAATATTCAGAGCACTGTAGGGAGCAATTCCAAGAGGAGAAGATGATGCATTTGATATATGGCAGCTCAATGAGGTGGTTTTTGTATATTTTTGGACACCACAGCTCTATCACATACACATTGGATTAACATAGAGTGGCAGGAGTTGGAACAGTTTGTTACCAGGTATTGGTGTGTGATACAGAAAGCTCTGTGAATGTGACTTGTAAAGCGCTGTGAGTGCTTGATTATCACTAAGAGTAAAGAATGTACTGGATAAATGCAGTCAGTTTATTTGCTAGAAGAATACATGAGTTATTGATTTGGGTCTTTTCATAGGATTTTGTTGACAGCCATATGCTTCAGCTGAGAGGGCTTTTGACGGCACAAAACCAGAGGTTATTAGGCATCTTCAGATCTCATTTATTAAGGTACTGAAATGGTAAAACTAAAAAAAATAACATTTTGTTACAAGAAACATTCAACACTCGTGTGAAAAAGAAAGTATAATCTGTTTCAAGTCTCAGGTTTTATGTGTCAGGACATAATAAAAACTGTCATCTGGTCCTTCAGGTTCTAGAATTACTTAAATGCAACCTCAGATGAACAACAACACATGACATATTACACCATGCCATTATTTCTTAACAAAAACGCAGGAGTCAAAATGCAGAAGTGTGAAAAACTAGCTTGCAGAAACACCTTCAGCAGCAGTAAATTACAGTGATCACTTTCTGTATGACTTTTTCAGTCTCTCACGTTATGGAGGAATTCTAGTCGACTACTTGTCGCAATGTTTCTTCAGTTAAGTGAGGTTTGTTTATTGAGTTAATTAAGGCACTTGCTTATGCACAGCTCTCTTAAGGTTCTTTCAGTCAGGTTTATGTCTGAGCTTTGATGGCGCCATTGCAGCACCTTGAGTCTTTTTTTTCCATCAGCTGTGCTGTTGTATATTTGCTGATGTGAGTTCATGGTCAACTGAATGACTGCGTAGTATCCAGCTCCAAAACAAGCCTAAATGATCACCTGTTGACCACTGTGCTTGAAAGGTGGTATTTGTGTTTGTGCTGATACGCACTGTGGCCAGAACCTTCAATTTGGTCTCATCTTTACAAAGAACATTGTTGAAGTCTTGCGGTTTATTCAAGTACAGCTTTGCAAACCTCAGTTGTGTTGCAATGTTCTTTTCGAGCGAAGAGCCTTTCTCCTAGGATGCCTCCCAACCAAGCCATCTTTGTTCAGTTTTCGTATTATTGTACTGTCATGGACTTTAAGAAGCTAAGTGAGGTTTGTAGAGTCTTGGGTTTTCTGCAGGTTCTCTGAGTATTGCACAGTCTGACCTTGGGATACATTTGCTAAGAAGGTTGCCGACTGTCTTGATTATTTTCCACTTACGAATAATCTTCATGAGCAGCAACCAATCATTGTTGTCTGTCCTGTTTTTTCTTTTTTGTTTTTTGTTTTTTTTGGAGGGTGCATTTTGTTAACACATACCTGAATACTCCATACCTACAAACTGCAAAAACGTCTCATTTTATAGAGGTGCACACTCGCTGATGATCAGGTGCATTTGATTAGCAGCACTTGGCTGCTACTTTTAATTCCTATGGAAACAGTAGGGGTGTATTTAGTTTTTCACACATCGCTTCTACTTTTGGATTATTTTCCATGAAACAACACTGTTAAATGTTTTGTGTTCCTATTCATCTGAAGTTAAATAATTAAAAATCCTATTTTATTGTGTGCACACAAAAGGTGTACTTTCTTTTTCACATGACTCTATATTTAAGTAACACATCAGACACACACACACTTATATATGTATGTATGTATGTATATGTATATATATATATATATATATATATAGAGAGAGAGAGAGAGAGAGATAGATAGATAGATAGATAGATAGATAGATAGATATAGATATATATAAAATATGTTTATTTTAAAGTTTCTTTTTTTGCAGAAAGTCTCTGCCTACCACTTCATATCTAGACTACAGTATTTTGAGACAGACTCCTCAGGTCAGGGTTAGGAAAAAATGTCAGCAACAGTGAGAGGAAGATATAGAAAATACCACGCTCTGCCCTATATTTAATGACTCCTCTCTTTGACACTTTCTCTTTCTGAAACTCTGATAGTTTATACCAGCATCATCTTCATTTTGCCTTTTTTCTATTGCCTTTATTCTTTATCCATCTATATATCTATTATCTATCTATCTAGGTCTTACTTCTGTTCCATCGCTGTCTCTGTGTCTTCCACGCTGCTCTAATTGTTTTCCCACCTCACTCTCCGGGGATGTGTAGGCATGGCCTTGTTATCCCAGCTGATCGATGTGATTTATAGGTTTAGGGAGCGAGACATGCAAACTTTCTCATCTCCCGGGGATAAACCGGGGAAATCAATCACATGCTTTCACTCTGTGTGGGCCAATCCAGACCTGAAAACTACTTTCTCCAAAGACCATCAGGGAAGCTTTTCAAATCAAGCTCTTTTCTTATCCCAAATACTCAATTTAATACTCATACCCTGAGCTCTGTTTTTTTTTTTCCTTTTTTATGTACATCTGCTAAAAATATACCTTTATTCGCTAACGTCTGAAGCACCTTTATTTCCAAAGTTACCATTTTGTGATTGTCTCTACAGTTCTGCTGATTAATATCCTATGCAACTGTACTTTGTACTAATTTGCTATGATGCAGTTGGCCTTCCTAAAATTATCACGCTGGCCCTCATGAGGACAGCAGGATATAAAATATTGTACCTGTGGAGTAAAAATCCACCAAGGTTTGATGATAACTGCTGTCATTTTTTTTATCAAACATTTTTTCTTTAAGGAGCCCGGCTTCATTAGAGAAAAAAAGAGCATCACAACTGAGTCAGGCACACATTGACTGTAGATTTGCAGCTTGTTTTTTTTATCGATCTTACATCTTGACTCGGGCTGGCTGATAAAGGCTTTAAGATACAACGGTACTATCACATACTGTATTGGATTAAAGATGCTGGGATTTTATTTTTTTTTAAGTCTCTCTTGTCCTCGATAATGCATCACACTGAGTACCTGTCAGAAAGGTATGTCAGATAAGCCACTGGATCAATACCAAACAGTTAAGCATTCAGAATCAGCCTTTGGACTCAGCAGAAGAATCGTAATGTTTGATGCACATATAAAAAAAAAGCCATCTCCATCAAACTCAGCAAACACTTTAAAGAACATTAAGAAATAGCAGACAGAAGGATGAATATATGTCAGTCTGATTTCAGTCTGCTGTAGATTTTATTTTTGAAAAAGGCATCTGCAGTAAAATACAGTAAATTTCTCAGTATGGCTTTGCTGAGGCGGGGAGAGGAGCAAACGCCAGCACATAACAGAGCAGGCATAAGAGACCAACAGTCAGGCATAGCATAAAAACGTGATGACGATCTGGTGGTTTCCAAATGGCTTGCAGGCTGTGAGTGCTTAAATACTTGACATTTGCCAGTTGGAAGTGTAGAATAACTTTGGCTTTGTGGCCTGCCTAAATTTTTATCCTGGCTGATTATGCCTCAAATGAGGAGAAAATCTATATTATTCTTTTCACATTTTGTGATCATTTGTAAATTTGAAAAATACCAAATATTGACATTCAAGCTTGTCAGAATATAGCCCATGGCTCATGTGTCTATATATAAGCCTGGTTTATATATAATAATACTAATAATGATAATAATTTTGGTAACTAAGCAGAGCCGAGACTTTAGTCCTTCCTTAAGCAACAAGTACTTGTTTTAGTAATGTTGCTCTATTTTAGCTTTTCTAGGTTTAAAACAGTGAAATCTAACAACCATACAGCATCAAACAGGAGACACAGTTAAGTGGAATTTATGGTCCAGCAAAGCCAGCGGGTTCGCTGTCCACTCTGCTCCAGGGCCTGTTCACCTGCCTGCAGTGAGGTCTGTTCTCAGATGGAGCCTAGAAGTACGACCGGCCTTTGGGGCACTCTTGCTCGTGGTGTTGTTGGTCCATGAGCCAGTCGCAGAGAACGGCGAAATTATAACACACAAAGAGATGAAGTGAAACCGAGAGATAAAAACAATGAAAAGTGTCACTGCAGCCGCTTTCTGTGCTCGTCATGCTTTGTTTTATGATCTTTGAAGATATTCAAAGGTCATGTGGAGACCAAAATAGAGCTAAAACTGAAGTTTCTGTGGGCTTCTGTGTGAACAGAAAATTAGATATTATAAGTTTATAAGATTCTGTTGCCCTGAAGTGAGCAAAAATAAATACTTCTTTAATAAATCAAACACTTTTTGTCGTGTATCTGTTTTTTCAAAATGCTTTCACAATTAACTTTGGTTTTCAAGCCATCTCCTGCTTGTCGTTTCTCTCTTTTGAGACATCATTGATTCTCCAACATGCACTTTCACTTTGTTCTCCCTTGTTTGTTACATCTGCACATTGGTGGTAATGGCTTGTTATAATAGCTTTTGATGCCATGCAATTGATCAGTCGAACTAGGATTTATGTCCTATTCAGATCAAATGGGATGGATGGTAGAGACGGAAAGGATTTCCATGTTGTTTTTCTAAACATTATATACTGTGTGTTGTGCGCAGACAATACATCAGTTTGGATATACCAACAACAACAAATTTGATGTGAGGCACTCGCAGTGTTTGGTTTCAGGTATTTGCATTGCATTACAAGCCACATTGGACACTTTGAAGGCAAAAATTTGCTTTTTAACTTAAAGAAACAACATTTACAAGTCAAAACCTGCTGGAACTACCGTGACTTCAATGTGCGGTATTATCTTTAGATAATGGTTCCAGGAAGTTATCCATAAAACATGTGGAAAACAATGCACATAACACGTGAGCTGCAGCAGAACCCTGCTAACAGTGAGTGCATGTAATTAATTTTCGCCTGCTAGAATTGTGTGTCAGAACACCAGTAAGCTTAAACATCATGAAAATTCACACACAATGTAAATAATGTTGATTATCTCTAGAGAATATCAAAGTCAACTTCCTTGTATTAATCTTGTTGTGGGAGAAAAGGTCAGGTTTAAAGGCCTGAAAGTGAAATTTTGATGGCCAGACTACTGAGGGAAGCATCTGTGAAACAGGCGAGACTCATGGTGACAGTAGCCCAATGAGGAAAAAACTGATGACAGGGTGTTATAGGACCTAGAGGATTTGCTGCTACCATCTGGTTGACCAACATGACATGGAATACTGCAAATGTTTTGTCAGATGGTGCTGACATCTCATAGACAACTCATAAGGTGTTCTCTGGCATCTGTCCCTTGACACAACAACCAAAGAAATGTCAAGAAACTGGTCCTCGGCATTTAAAGGCTGGAGGGATGGCGTTGAAGTAATTCGCATGTTTTGCGTTTTGCACTTTATCTTGCTTTGTTTTCACTTCCCTTTTACTGTCACAGTAAGGGTTAGGTATTAGGCACCAAAAAATTGCTGTTGGTTTAGGAAAGGATTTTGTTTTGTTTTGGGGTTTTTTTTGTTTTGTTAAGTTTTTTTCAACCATCCACCCCTTGTGATTAAATGTGATGCTAAGGGTTCTTTTTTTTGTAAACATTGATTTCTGATGAGTTGGAAGTGAGAAATCTATCTTTGTATTACCAAAAAACAACATTTTACACTTTAGTAATGAGCGTGGGCTGGATTGCCAGTTACCACAGGCAATCAATAGGTATTGTTCGTTGTCATATTGAATACTCATACTACATATGGCTAAAGTTTCAAAGAATAAGGTCTCAGATGTATTTTTGCCAATACATCTGCAGGAATATACAGTATATTTGGCAGTATGGTTCTGTTCTGGGGTCTAGCATGGAACGCATGATGCAGGGAGGGTGTTGACACCAATAATCCAGGTAAACAACGTTAATTCTGTTAATCTGGATGCAATGGTTTTTAGTAGGAGAAACATTTTATCACTTGTCCAAGTGACCTCTTCAGTCATCTAAACTTACTGTTACAATCAAAACTAGCACCATTGCATCACCTGTGCTTCTTAAATTGCAACCCATTGCAATGTAACCAGCATTACATTGCATGAGGCAGGAAGAGTATCAAAGACCAGCGGAGAACAGATAAGGTATCAGAAACTAACAACAATGATGCTGATTAAGTCAGGTGGAGTATGAAAAGAAGAAGGTGAAGCTCAGGTGGGTTGAAAAGTGGCTTGTAGGCTAAGAAAGCTTAACTTGGCCACCCTTCTACATATATGAGCTACAGAATACATTTTTTAGACTAGTTTTAGAGGTTTGTTTCTTACGCTTGTGTCTATACAATGCCAGAGAGAAAATCCTTAATATGGTCATTCCCAAGCTACCACAAAGAAGTGGAGAGGAAGGTCAGCTTAAATAGAAAGGAGCTAAAATGTCTGGCTTCAGGCAATTAATTAGCTGAGGAACTTCACAAAGGCTTAGTAGACGATAAATAAGATAATAAATTATATATATTATAAAGCTGGGACTCATGCAAAGCCACCCTAGTAGAGCCCAAGAACAAAAATATAGACCTAAAAATAAGCAGGTCTCCTTTTTTTTTTATACTTAGCTGGTATGGTAATACTGTTTTTGCTGTTACAGAGAGAAAGAATAATCAAACAGCAAAAATCTACAAGTACAGGATCACGTGTACACATGATGCGTAACAACACCTTTAATACCTCAGTTCGTTAGTGGGAATGAAAACTTGGAAGTGTATTTGCTGAAAAGCTAAGTGAAACACAAAGAGATTCAAAGAGTCTGTGTCCCTATAGATGATAGAAAGGGCAACAATTGCTGCAGCTGCTGCTGTTATTGCTGTGGCATTGGTATCTGAATCTTAAAGGAGGTGTGTTTTCAAGCGATGTATAATTTGATGCAGAATGGGCCAATGCCATTCAAAGTACAGCAGCAGAATTGTCAGCGGGGTTAAGGAATTGAAGCTGCACTTATCTCCGGTGACTTGACATAAATTGATGTAAGACTTTAAATCCGGGACTTCTTCAGACTTTGATTCAGAGGCATATGACGAGCTCGGGTTTTATTTAACTCATCGGAAACGCTTCTGAGCCCGTGGGGACATGAGCGGTTTGATTTTTATCTGTTTTCCAATGACTCAATACCTTCAATTAAGCCCAATTAGACTTGTTTAAGGACAGTTAATTATTAATCAGCCAAGGGAGAAGCAAATATTTACTTATTCATCATACATATTTCTTGTTTTGTTCATGATTATTTTATGAGCCAATTTTCTTATAATGTGAAGTCATGTGCGCTGCATTCTAATGTAACAGGCTGAAGTCTGCTGGGGATGCTTGGGCCACAATCCTTTATCCAAGCTTCAGACAGTCTGTTGATAAAACCCAGTAAAGAGAAAAGACCACAAAGTTAATAGACTATCACTCCCCCTAAAAAGAACTGATTGTACTGCTCAGGGGGGTCACATACACAGTGAGAGGGGTTGCAGCCAATACGAGAACAAAAGAATAAAGTGGGGAAAAGTGAGTGGAGCGAAAGAGTGTATTTTGAGTCCTGCGGGTTAATTCAGTGCCTTTCAGCTACAATTGCCGTGTCTAAACATTCATGAGCCGTACAGGGATGGATGAAGGGAGGGAGGGAGGCAGGGAGAAATGAGGGGAATGGATGGAGCAACAGCACAGCGCTCAGACACAAGAGGGAGAGCTGTGTGTGAGCTCATCCACAGCGCACTGAGCAGGTAGAGGGAGCACAGGAAACAGAGAGAGAGCGCAGGAGGAGGAAAGTGAAAGAAGGAGAGAGAGAGGGAGTCTGTCTCCTCACCTGAAGATTACTTTGTCTCACACTTCATTCACCCCGAGTGCTGGGAGGAGCAGCGAGGTAGGAGCTGAGTTCATCAGGAGTTGCCAGCGCTTGCTCTCTGGTCTTTTTCTTTTCTTTTTTTTTGAATCCCCTCTTGCCTGGTCTTTCCTGCGTAGGGGGTCGGCTGGACTTTTCTCTGCAAGTAAAACCCCACAGTGGAAAGACTGAGATAGAGAAACCAACACGTCAGGAAGGAAAGTGAGAAAATTGCAGTAAATCCCGGTGTCTGCAAAGCAAAAGAAGTTCGGAGAAGCTCCAAAAGGTAAGGATTTTAATTAATTCCTCTCTTTCCAAATCATCTAATAAAAGCATCATTATCAGAACAACCTGTAACAAGGTAAGTCAGATCCTTGCATTTTAAGAGCTTGTGCAGAGTGCGTCTTTGGCCAGTGGGTGTGTATTACAGCCATCATTTACGGACTTCGAGGAGAAGCAGCAATGTGCACTTGCCGTGGCAGGAAGTTGACTCAGGAGGATGGGTTAATAATACAAGAAAAAGCAGAGGGACAGCTCGAAGTACAGTGACAGAAACAGGGGGAAAATACATGAGTGTGAAGGAGAGTTGAACTGAAAGACAGAGAAAGAGAGAGGGGAATAGGAGGAGGAGGGATAGAGTGGAGTGGCGGGGGCTCGCTGGCAGCCAATTCAGTAACCAAGGCAGCTGACATGAGGGAGAGCCAACAGGGGGACAGTGGGATTTCTATTTTTCACCCTTGCCGAGATACGCCGGGGCTCTGCCAAGTCCCCTGCCTCATCCCCCATGGATAAAGATTTCATTGTGTGCCGCTGTGACTGAATTCATTAAGCATCTACATGTACTCTCCCCTGGCCGCACTACTCTCTTACGCTCCTTCCTCTCTCCAGCTTATACTCACTCTACACAACCGCTCCTCCTCTCTCGCTTTCATTGTAGTCTCAATTGGCCCAGCTCAACTTGTGTTGCATCAACAGTTGTATTTTTTTTCCCAAAGCTCTGCAGTGGATGATACTGTGAACACAATTTTGGCAAGAATGACCCCAAAGTTTATTAAGCCTGGCTTCAGGATGCCACATGGGGTCGCTCTACATGCAGATGGGGGGGGTGGGGTGGGGGGGTGAGGTGTCATGGGAGATTTATTAGATGGCAGCTTGGGAACTTTGCTGGCATTGTGGAAATTTAATAACAGGAAGGGCTGTGAAATCCCGCTAAAACATGAAAATGCCACATTAGAGTGGCTACCAATTATATCAGCAACATTTTTATACTACAGTGGATCACATAATTGTGTTTTTGTGTTTCTTATTGTTATTTAGCTCATGTCCACAAAACTGCTTTTGTTTGCTCTCATCAGTTTTTAGCTTATGTCTCAGGGCAAAAGCACCAAAACGCCACCTGATGAAAGTAGCAGATTTACAAGAGCTTATAAATAGACGTAAATGAAAGCTAATGCTGTTCTGTTTTTTTTGGATGTTTGCGTTTGCTAACAAACAAATCAGTGTGTTGCTTGCAGCTCGTTTGTGCTGCCCCCAAGTGGGCAAAAGGCTTGTTGCTGTAGGTTTCGGTTGGTGTTTTACTGTTTTTGCTTGTTTTTGCTCATTCTTGTGATCAGCACACACAGAAAAAAAAAACGATTATTTGACAACTGACAGAAAGATTGTTGTTGGTTGTCAAGTAATTGTTCCGAAAGAAAAAGATGAGTTTGTCTGCCAGCGAGCTCACGCGAAGGCTAACAAGAAAAAATTCATTAAATTTAGTGAAACGGCAAAACAATGCATTAAATTAAAATTAATCTAATAAAAGAATAGTCAATAACTGTGCTCAGAGCTGTTTGATCACCCCAAAATTGTTTATGGCAACACATACATTGGTGGCTCTTTTTCTGCCAAGCATGCCATTTATTTTCTTCTCCAGCACTTAGGCTACCCCCCAGAGTTTATGTTAATTTCTCAAACTTTTATTCGACCCCATCTCTGACTTTAGGGAATCTTTAATTAGTTTCTAGAAGCAGTGACACTAGTGATTCTTGACAACATTAATTAAAAATTGTTTTTCTTTACAAAAAAAAAATCACAATTTATTCAAAAGGTCACGCTGAAAATGAAGGTACTGCTTCATTAAAAAGGAGAACGATTGAAGTAAGAGAAAACTGGATTTAGATGTTGTTTGTGCTCACTTTTTGTGCATTAGCCTTTCCCTGCCTTTCTCTCCACACTGAAGACCATGTCATCACCCTTTAGGTAAAAGGCTAGTATAGCCTTTATGGGCTCCTTATTGTTTCCAAGATGTGAGGCGCTTCGCTTGTGGTGAAATCAATAGCCCAGTAAATTCTTAATTGAATGACTGCAGGGCTTGGAGCCTGATGGTGCTTTATGGGCTACCAGAAGGCGCCTTTGAGAGCAGACAAAATAACAAGGACCCTGCTGGCATTGTTGTGGTCTGGGAAGCAACGTCATGTCAATCAGCCAGGCCTGGCAGGCAACAGCGGCTGTGGGACGGCGTTAGTGCTTGTACACCTGCCATGTTATGCTTGAGTTGAAGCGGGTGTCACTTTACCTCTAATTAGCTTTTCTTCCTTTGAAATACTTTTTATGGCTCATTTGATCATCACGCAGTACATTTTCTCAGTGCTATTTGACACCGGGGAGCCGTGTCACAGGTACCGTTGCTGTGATCGAAGATGGAAAACCGCGGTTGGGGTATAAAATTTGGAACAAGACCAGATATGTTTCGCGCACAGGAAACACCCGCGTGGTATTGTGCGGCGGAGCGGATCCTTTTGTCGGAGTTGTAAGTCATCTGTCTGAGCTACTGATGGATTGTCTTGACCTCGGGGTGCTCGCTGCCACTTCAGCAGAAGCAAAAGACTACGATGCATACTTTTGGCCAATTTGTTAAATGTCTCACTCGTTTAACACTGCAGTGTTTCACCCATCAGTTTGTTAACTAGTTGGGATGAGACAGTTATATCCAATTTTTAATCAAGTCCAAATCTTCAAATATTTTCTTTATTCGGAATAAAAAAGCTGGTTGCTAATTGTTTTTTATTACCATCATCCTCAACATCATCATCATTATTATCAATAGTATTATTATTATTATTATACTGTAAGTAATATCATGAAAACTGGTATTCTCTGAGCCATTCTTGCTCAATGGCAGAAGAGCTCTTTTGGCAGAAGAGCTGCTCTGGTAGTCACAGAGTGCTGAAAAGCACGGGGGTCCTGCACGAGCCAGTTTCGGCAACTAGTATCCAGCATTAGTTCTCAGCTCTCTCACTCTCAGCTGCAATCGGCCAGCTAGAACAGGTATGAAAACGGGCAGGGCTCCATTTGCTTCTGGTGTTTATTGCTCATTGGTAGTGGTGCTGAATATCAGGTCATGAACAACAGCTGCAAACTTCAGAGAAACTGTAGGCAGCAGAGTCTCTCACGACACCTCTTCTTCACATATTTAACACACTCCAGCGATGTGCACTAAGTTGCTGGGTGTTATCTTTGAAAGTGAATATTTCATATTTTTTGGGGGCTGTTTACTGATCTGAACCAAAAAAAGAAAATACTAAAAGTATTTGTTAAAATTTCTTTTATGTTTTGAACTAAATATCCAGAAACCATAAAATTATGAAAACCAATTTGGTAAATGATGTTAAAACAAAGCTCTTTGTTTCATTCTTTAACTGCAGAAAGAATAGAGCCCACATTGGTACATTCAGATTTGATGCTTTAGGATATATTTGCTAACTTTGTGTTCTTTGCACTTACCAGTACATAGCCTTATCCACACCAGCCAAGTGCAATAATATGCAAAAACTGGAAATATTCATTTAAAATAGGCTGATGAAAACCAGGTTCATTCAACAGCCTTACACTGGCTGCGATTAAAAGAGAACATTTTATCACAAACTTTAGCAAAGAGCAGGACTACTTATGCTTTTGATTTTGCATTTTCTTGACAAAAACAGTCACAATTTACAGTTTAGACCCTGAACTCTAAAGCAGGCAAAGTTCTTGATATTTCATTTCCTCATTAGCTCGATTGGTAACACGTAAGCAAATAAATCATGTCTTGACACACCATTGGGGAACCACTGCATGAGGGGGCACAGCTCAACTGGAGGTCAATCCATAGCAGGTGGAGCATCTTTTATGTAAGGGATACCATGACCTGAATGCAATAGGAGCTTGGTAGCACCCATACGACAAACAGCTACATGAATTATATATGTCTAAAATGTTAATGCTGTAAATATACGGTATACACACATAGCATGACTACTCAATGGCACACAGGAAAACCTGATTTATGTGGCAAACATTAATAATAAAATAACCACTATCAATACTGTAATTTACACCACACATACAAAGACTCTTTTTTTTTTTAAAGGATACCACTCAACAACACCGTTATCTGGAAAATCAACAATGATCCAATAACAAGCATACCGCAAAGTAAACAAACACAAGACAACAGCAGCTATGCACAGGCCGTTATGAAAGCCCGATTTAGTAAACAGCCATCCATGAAATAGTCTCGAGCTCTACTGATTTGTCTCCCAAATAGGATTTCTCATTTGTTCGGTCTCATATGTGCTCATTATCCTTTTCCCCTTTTAAAGGGTGAAAATGACCATTTTCAGATTTCACAGTCGTTCACACTCCATTCGTATTGTTTTTTTGTTTTTTTTTAATATGTTTCAAAATAAAAATGTGTTACTTGGTTAACTTTAGGCATTAAAAACTACTGGGTTAGGTTTAATATAGAAAAACTAGTTGGTTAGGTTTAGGTATTAAAAACAACTCAATTCTAGAAATTACTATTTTGAGTTTAGGCATTACAAGAACTTTGTTCGGTTTATGCACTGAAAGTCACTTGGGTTGGCTTGAGCACAAAAAATTAGTTGGTTTGGCAATAAAAATGACATGGTTATGTTTAGGCACTGAAACTACTTGGTTAGATTTTGCAATGAAAACTACTATTGCACAAGAAATGTCTCTGTTTAAGCACTACAGGCATGTAGTAGATTTTAAAATTGGAAACACTGTTAGGTTTTAGAAAAGACAATCGTAAAGAAATAGCAAAGGTACTTTGGCTGTTATAATGTGTACTACAAATGGTCCTTTTTTCGCTTCATTGAGAAATCCCAAATTGGCGTTTGGATAGATATTTACAGTTGCACCTAAACAAACCAAAGTCCACAATTTCCACGGTTAAACATCCATCTATCCATCCATTCTTTTCCACTTATCCTTATCAGGGTTGAGCCCAGGCTGGAGCCTATCCCAGCGATCACAGGGCGAGAGGCGGGGTACACCCTGGACAAGTCACCAGTCTGTCGCAGGGCTAACACAGACAGACAAACAACTAGTTACATTCACATTCACACCTATTGGCAATCTAGAATTACCAATAACACCTGACAAACTACATGAAAGTGGTTTTATTCATTGGTTTCTCTGAAATAAGATGTGGATATGTGGTTCATTTTGATCACTCCACAGTCTATGATCACGTCACATCCCCAGAGACTTTGGTCAAGTTAAACTTGGTGCTGTTATTTAAGTTGACATTTCAAAGTTCAGTAACTTTCAGCTGACAGGCTGACAGTTGACAAGGTTGTGCTGTAACTTTGTTGTTGGCTACATGTACTAATACAATTTCACAATGAAGTTTTTGTTAGAGTTTCTGCTGCAACCAGTTCTGCCCGGGGAGATGCTGTTACTGTTTTAGCCACGATTGCTGGAAGCAGAAGCCTCTGTGCATCTACACCTGCTTATGATTTCAAACAAACAGGCAAAAAAACTTTAGGACCTCTGGTCCTGCCACCACATTAGCAGTCAGAACTTGCACATTGCCAGAAGCATCTGTTTAGTGGTTAAAGAAGAGGCACATAGTGAACAAATGGACTCAGGCAGCTAGAAAGTACAACTACAATTTAAACTGTCAGTGCCAACACAGCTAATATAGCTCTGCATCCTTAAAGAACACCTACAGCAAGTAATAAGTCAATTCCCATGGTATTCAGAGTTTTTAAATACAGAAAATATTCTCACTTTCCACCTCAGTGTATATGCACTCCTATATTATTCATCGCTTTGTGCCACATGTGTGCACACAGCTGATAGGTTGGTTGTCCATTGGAACAAATTCTTCAATACCTGATCACGCACCAAAAGATGCAGGTTTTCATTTCATTAAGCTGATCCTGCAGCTCCCTCCAAACTCAGATGGTGAATTATTCCATGCCCCCCTGGGTTGAAGAAAGCAATCATGTTTTTTTTTTC
>VUQG01026813.1:74580-86130 GCA_015106755.1 Etia nguti | reverse complement strand
AAAATAAAATAAAAAAAAAAAAAAAAAAAAAAAAAAAAAAAAAAAGAATACAGCATCACAGATTATAGGATGGACTTTTCCTGTGGATAACAACATGTCATTTCACAGATTAGACATGGAATTATCTGCCTGGCATGCTGGTTAAATTTTTCAATCTCTGGTGGTCAAACCAACCAAAAACTAAAAAAATAATAATAATTTACCCCTTTTTCTGTTTGTTTTGTGATGGGAATTGAACGCGTCTATAATCATGAGAGAGCTTCTATTTTGAAAAGCAGCTCCCAGCCTTCAGAGACGTGTTTTATTGGCTCGGTGGATGCCCTAATCTGTCATTTCACCGACGACAGCTTTACACATTTGGCGTCGCTGGATGGATTTAATGTTTATTTGAGCCCCTGAAGTAAATTACTTCTCAAGGTTTATTTCCTTCTCCAACAATTACCCAGCTCCGTATGCAACACTTTCTTTGGTTGCACTGCAGCTCTGAAACTATAATCTGCAACTGTACATGATGATCTGTATTCAAAAACACAAGGAATAGAGTGTGTGTGAGAGAGAGAGAGACTGCAAAATGTGCCAAGAAAAAGTGAAGAACGTTAAGATGGTGTGAGTCAGGAAGAGACAGCGAGACAGAGACAGACATATGTAAACAAAGCCAGCAGAGAAAAAGCGAGGTGGAAGCCTGCTGAGTGTTGGACTGTGGAATTGTCTCCTCAGCTGCTGGCTAAGTCTGTCATCTGTTCAATAGTTGACTCAACATCTGGTGAAACTTGCATAAATACAGCTCTCTGAGCCACCGACAGAGAGGCAGCGAAGGATATTTAAAAGCTTATACACTCGACTGGGTGTTGTAAAGCACCTACACAGAACAGCAGAAGCTAATGATGGAGTATTTTCAGTGCATCATAGTCAATTCTGGTGGAAGTAATGCATTATAAAGCTGTAATCACATTACTCCTTTCTGTAACACAGTAATGCTGGATATTAAAGCTCTAATTTTAGTTATCACATTACATTTACTGATCCTATCGACAGGTCGTGACTCAAATTACACCCACAGCATTGTAAATAATTGTGAAATATCATACCTGTTTAAGTCTTATTCATTTATGGGAGTCTTTGTTCTGGCCCCTGCATTACAACAAGGAGCACAGAGAGAGGGGATACATGCAGGAAAAATGAGAGGCTAATAGCCAGAGAAACAGATTTAACTTTGCTTTATTGGCTCAATGTGCATTTTGCAGCATTTAAGGACGCTAAATGAGTGAGTGGACCTAAATGACTTTTTCTGGCTCCTGGTTCATCTGAGATCAAAGTCTGTTTTAATCCTGGGTTTATTTGTTGAGTTTGAACCATGGATGCTTAGAAAAGATGGACATCGTGGCATCATCCAGCATAGCAGTTTCACCGGTGAGGGCAGATCTGACTGAACGTCTTCTTGTTTGTAATCTTTTTTGACATCGATGGGGACGTAATTTTGAAGAAAAGAAAATCATGTTATATCCAATTAGATGTGAGACTAGCAAGTATTACTGTAAACTGTTTTCCAAGGTCACATATCAACAGAATATGAATCAGAATTGAAACAGGACAGTTTCCCCACAGACTTCTACAGCACTGTGCAGAAGTCTTCAGTCACACCTCATTTCTTTATATTTTGCTTCCTCGGACTTTCTTATGATTTTTAAAAGTGGTCTTGAGCTATAGTTGTTGAGGTTTTCTGAAGGCCTTTCAAAGTTTTTTGGGGGGGACATTGGATATGTTTTCAATCCAGTCCTTGTGGCTGACCATTTTTACAGATTTTGCATTTTTTTGTTTGTTTGTTGAGCCACTAAACATTTACCTATAATGCTTCATGCATAAAAAGGGAAAAAAAATGTAACAGATTAAGTAGTGCTACTTTTACACATAACAGACAACTTAGCAAGGAAACCAGTTTGAAATTCTCTAGAGAGCTTGAGAAAGAGGGCAGCTGGAAGTTCTTTCACAAAACATAAGAAGTCAAATTCACTTAACCTGCATTCTCTTTAATGAATGCATTCAGGTTTAAGGCCCCACCCATCGTGCTATACCCCAGTGGGTGGGGTATAGCCACTCATTGGGTTGTCCCTACAAAGCAGGACAGCAAACAAATGTTTTATGCCATCTTGGTATTGTGAAATCAGATGTGATAAGCAAGGAGTGAATCTGATTGAGAAACACTGCAGGGGAACACTGCAGGCCCTTTGGCTAATAACCTAACAGTCAAAAGTCATAAACCATTGACCATGTCTGGGATTTCACTTAGTGTGGTCTGAAAGTACTGTTCACAGAGATCACTGAAGAAGGGATGACAGGGCCATTTCCTTACAGACTTCTGTATAACTGTAGGTTTTTTAGCAACCAAGCCCTTTTAGCTTGCAAGCAGGAAGCTTCAACAGGCTATAACAGCTTTCAACCATCACATTATAATTTATCTAGGAATTGCACTCTTCAGTTAATAAATACTTTTTTGTTTGATAAAAGGGTGGCCAATAAATATGGAGCCAAAGTGAAATCAAAACAATCCACAAATTCCCACTTTAAGTTAGCGAGCAGACTGTGTTTCAGTCAGCCGTCAGGGCCATCCTCGATGCATTAGGCTGTTGTTCTATTTCTGGGCAGTGGGTACAGAGAGATGTCCTATATCAGCGCCTGTTCAGGCTGGCTTTATGGGAGACCTCCTCCTCTTGCAGTTCAAGTCAATTGTCAACATGATTTATGGAGATGTGAGCTATCTCTAGACTGGCTCCTCAATCTTCCCCCTGACGAATTGGTACCATTGGCCCATGCAACTGCCGTTTGTTTTCTTCACTGGCCAATTTTCATCCAAGCTGACAAATTAAATCTGCCATGTTTTTGAGGAAGCTATTTTCCCCTCCCTCCTCCTGTTTTCCATATATGACCTGCTCCACAATTACCAGAGATATGAGATTGACACCAGCGTATAAACTTTCCAGAGCAGTTTAGGAGTCTAACATGAGTAATATCCGCACTTTTAATGGAGGTATAGTGTCATAACGTTTAATGGGAAGGAACGTGGCTAGGATGACACGCATCTCTCAAAGACACGCACCACTTATTGTCCCAATCATCTCATATGGCTCACCAACACCAGTACTGCCTGATTAATGCGACTGGCTTTTATGAGCAGGATAAAAGGCTCTGCATATTACCCAGGCAATTATAATACCCGGGAAAGTCTACTAAAAACAATGGAAAGCTCATGCAATCAACTAAGTGACGGTAACTTTTAAAAAAGTTTGGCTATTTAAGTTTATAATTGACTCCTCTCCACGACCACTAAAAAGGAAATGAGAGTCCAGTGAGCAATCAGCCGTATCTTTATCCTGAACCTTTGTTGCCCTGCTCTGCCCTGACCTGCCTGCAGATTAAGGGAAATTAACTGCCAGTGGCAAGGTGGCTGAAAGGTTGGAGAGAGCTGAAAAGCCAGCAGGTTTGACCCCTGCATCTACAGCCAATGAGAGTGCCCAAAAGTAAATGTCAATATTGCTAAGAGGTTTTAATCCAGACCCAAGTAAACAACATACCACTCAGTAGTGTAAAGGTTATGTTCTCAATAGTGTAGCTTCATAACCACGTGCTATTTTTGTGGCTTAAGGGGATCATAACTGTATTTATCCAATGTTTCTTTGTAGGTTTGTAGTTTCAAGGTGGCACCGTACTGTATATAAATATTCATGTGATCACGGTGACATCACTTGTTGGTTAGTAAAGCCCCTTTGATTACCATTGAGGTATTTTGAAACAGATGAATAAATCTCTACCAAAGCCCTTGTTCCTCACGCTCTAAGCCTAGGCCTGCCCTAAAACACACCTTGTTTATTGTCCTTTTTGACTCTAAATTTGACCATAGCTTATAAAATAGACATCTTGTTTTATTTAGTAAAACGTCTAACAAGCAACTGAGATCATAACCTCATCAGTAAAGTATTTACCAGGGTCATAGATTCAAGTAGCTGAAGTTTCCATAGACTTCAGTTTTACCAGTTGTGAAACTAGAGCAGTCGACACCTTCTTCTGTATTTCTATATATCGTTTTCAATGGTGAATCCACAGATCATCCACTGGTTTGTGAAGTCCTTGCTGGTTTGAAACCAGATATGATGGGCAGGCTGCAGCTCTGGCTGTCACTGCTCACTGGCTAACAACTTGCCAGTCACGAGTCTTGAGCCAATGAGCAAACCCGGAATAGTCCTATTTTCTGAAACTTAAAATTACTAAAATTTGCAAATTGGGCTTATGTCATCCAAAATGAGACACTGGATCAATAAACTCAACAGGAAATGTTTACAGAGGTCAGGTCTGAAGACATACTTAAGTATTTTTGCAATCACAACTAAAAAGAATGCAGGGTTTTCAGACCGTTTACGCATGAGGTGTTTGAAAAAACAACCAACTGATCCAAGCAAAATCAGGCAATATGGATCTATGACTCGTAAATAACATTTAACAAATGTTAGGAAATCTGTTTTGTGTGTCTGAAAGAAAAATATATCAGCCAATATATATATTAGTTTTTTAAAAATCACCATATATTAGTATCCTTAAAAAAACTACTATATCGGTCAGGCACACATATATAAGCACACAAGCACAGAGACAACATTCATGAGGCATTCTTGAGAAATGTGTTAAAAAAAGATTTAAGATTCAAGACCCCCGTGCTTACTTTTTCCACTACAGCTGATTAAAAAAGCTGTTTTGTTTTTTTTCTGAGCTGCGACACCCATTTTTCAGGAGAGGAATATAGTGCCCCCAGAGCCACTATAAATGGATCTTGGTGGGTGCAACAACCAATGTAGTGACTGACTCTTTTTAGGGATTTTATTAATGTCAGGATAGAAACTTAATAGAAAAACCACACTTGAACCACAATGAAAGTGTGAGATATATAAATTGTTACCTAATCAGTGCATAAATGAAAGAATAAGATTTATTATCATAGAAAAAACTAATTAAAGAAATTAAGAACATTTAAATTATAATGCAAGCTCTATGTTTATGTTTTGCTGTTGGAGACATTCAATCAGGGGAAAAGCTGGTTTTTAGTCTTCGGTGTGAAAAGCATCTGTTATTAAAACAAGTTATGATTCCTGCATTGCAAACAGAATTATTAAAAATGACCGTTCACTTTGCTCGAACCCTGCAGATCCACCAGCAAATGCTGTCAGACTTAACCAAACAAGATGCTAACCGTCAAAATGTAGGATATTTTTTATGGTACTGCTCACTCCTTCCACTTCTGCATGAGGCAAAAACAATGTGCACGCATCATGCACAATCCCACTCAGGAACACCACCATCCAAGGCACCAACTGAGAGGAAAAGGTGGGGCGGCAGTGCTTTCTGATTTAGTCCACACAATGTGGAGGAGTGATTTTCTCTGCGGTACATTTGTTGCTTCTTTTAACCCTGCGAGGGGATACTCACCCTCCCAAATAAACCCAAGCCCTCCTCCTTCCTTGCTCCAACCTCCTTGCTGCTAAGAAGATTGCCTGAGTTTTTCCCGGTGTGATTGGGGCGATAACCACTAATGGATTTGGAGCCCCGGGCACATTAAAAAGGAGAACTGTTGGTGAATCTTGTTTTAACTCTTTAATAAGAAGGAAGCACTGGTAAACATGTTAATTCAGTGCTGTAAGGTCAATATGATAAAAGCAAGATTTTAAAAAGGTCTTATGGTTTTGCAACTGAGGATCACTTTCATTTGTGATTTATATCTTCTGTACAAATCCCTTAAATCTGCAGGATAAACAATAGTTAAGCAAAGGGAAAACATGAAGATATACAGCTATAAATCTGCATATGCACACGCAGAAGACAACAAATGTGTACAAACACTGGTACGCTTGCACAGTACAATCTGTGTGCAGGCGTATTTCAGCTTGCCCTGGGGTTGGGGAACCCTCATTGTCATGTTTAACAAATGTGCCGTCAAAGCTGCACTTTAAAGATGGGACATGTCACAAGGGGCATGTGAGAAGCCCACTCGCCTGGAGGTAACACAGACGAGCGGTCTGGAACAGAAGGAAAGGGAGGAGGAAGTAAACACAACAGGCGGCAGCAACAATCCTTGACATTTCGCTATGAGCACATGTCTTAGCTGCTGCAGAATAAATCGTCTAAACAGTGGAGGAACAATAAAGATCCTGAAAGGTGGGGAGGGAGAACTTTGGGTTTGGTGTCATGGAGGAAGTAGGTCATTTGACAAAACCAGCAAATGCCTCTTTAAAGGTGATTAAATGGTATTAAACTTGTAATATCTGTGGTTTATGTAAGGCAAAAACCATAAATTAATTAAAACATATCTAAAAATTAAAGAAAACTATTCAGACAAAAACATAAAGCTCCTCGAAACTAAAATAAAGTAATTATTTTTCAGTCTACACTAATCCGGATAAATTTTCAATCGTTTCCGAACAGTTGTTCATCCACACTGAAACTACTGAAAACGCTTACGTTCCTGTAGTGCGCAAGCATGAAACGTAAGACAATTTGACCTGCCTCATTTCTGTCTGCCGTTTATTTACTTTCCAGCTCTATGAAATGTCGTCGCAAAATGTCGAGGAAAAGCACTGAGTTTTTTTAAATGGACCGACAATGAGGTGGAGTTGTTGCTGTGAGTAACACAAAAGTACAAAGTTGCAAAAGTGAGTGAGAATTAAAGAATTTGAAGAAAAGCTATCTGGAGCATGCACAAACTGATATTAATCTTTAATAGGGCTGTCAAAATTGAGAGCAAACAAAACAACTGCTGTGTAATGCCCTTCGCTGTCTTAGTTTAATTGGTCACATGACTGCATCATATGACTAAAATGCGTCATCGTTTCCGAAAGCCTGCAGTTACGCTGTCTACACTGCGACGCGAAAACCGCGTTTTCAAATATATCCGCTTTAGAGAGCGTTTTCAGAAAGCTCCGTTTTCCTTGACCGAAAACGCCGTCTCAGTGTGGACGGAAGGCCAAAATGGAGAGAAAAAGATGCGTTTTCAAACGAAAACGTATTAGTGTGGACATGGCCTCAGAGATTTGGTCCATATTGACATGATAGCATCACACACTTGCTGCAGATTTGTTGGCTGCACATCTGTGATGCAAATCTCCCAGGGGCCTAAAGTGTGCCAAGAAAATATCCTTCACACAATTACACCACCGCCGTCAGCCTGAACTGTTGATACAAAGCAGGATGGATTCATGTTTTCATGTTGTTCACGTCAAATTCTGACCTTATAATACAAATGATAGATAGATAGAGATAGATAGATAGATAGATAGATAGATAGATCATTTTAATCGCCCAACAAGTAAAAAAAATATTGTTACAGCACCAAGATATGTATATATTCATTCACATGTGGTCATATGGTGTAGGAATGCACAAAATAACTAAATGTTTGTGTTTTTGAAGTATATATTTGTACATAATTCTGGAATTGTTATTCCGAAAGATTAGTTTAGGGGAGAATGTGGGAATAAGGGAAGCCACACTAAAGGACACAAATCATAATCTTGACAGTAGTAGGTGATGGAAGTAGGCGTGGCGTGGTCTTCCTTTGTTGTTGCGCATTTGCTTCAAGGTACAGTGTGTTCTGCATTCAGATATGCTCTTCTTCATACTTGTTGCTACAAGTGGTTATTTGGATGTTCTTCTCTGACCTCTGGCATCAACAAGGCACTTTTACTTGGAGAACTGATGCTCACGGGATATTTTCTCTGTAAACCAATGATGTGGTTCTGTGGGAAAATCCCAGTAAATCAGCTGTTTCTGAAATACTCAGACCAACCCACATTCAAAGTCACTTAAATGACCTTTCTTCCTCATTCTGATGTTCAGTTTGAACTTCAGCAGGTCATCTTGACCATGTTTCCATGCCTCAATGCACTGAGCTGCTGTCATGCTATTGGCCTAAACCTACATAAAGCTGCCATAGAAACACACTTGCACTCTGTTAAAAATAGTAATTCTGATAAATAAAAAAAATCAATCAATGACAAATACACAATAAAAACACTGGATTTTATTCATTCCATTGTCTTTAATCTGAATCCACAATTCCCTCAAATATCTCCTCATATTGCCTCAAGACACAGAGTTTCTGAGTAAATATTTTCCTCCTCGGTCCATCCCTCACACAGTGAGATCTCCAAACTTTCCAGCCTCGACTCCTCTGCTGATGTGAGGCTCAGGCTTTGAGTAAAATTAGCATAATTTAGAGCGATTGTTCCCCAGTCTGCAAGCCTTCCCCACAAACCCCTTCCCAACGTGCTCCAACGAGCCCCCTCTCGCCCCGGCTTGCTCTGATCCGACGTGTATACAAAGCACAATGTTTCAGAGGCTTGTTTTTCTTGTTCTTGAGCTCCACAGAGGAAAAAAAGATGAAGAGGAGGCAGGGCAGATGTCAGAAACTTATCCAAACATCATTGATTTTCACGGGTTCTTACTGGAGCTGGCACAGGTTGGTTTCCCGATCCAATGCCGAGGTATTTGACAGAACAACCAGGAAACCTGTCAGGATGATTAAAAATGATATGAAGGCACAAAAAGCTGTCCGCCCACACCTTTCCAGCTTGCTAACACATATTTCCGTTCAGTCCAAAAGACTTTAACGAGAGAGAGGTACTTTGATGCAGGACTCTCTGGAGTGTTTGTACACGTGAAGAAGAAAAGGAAGGAAGCAGGCATAGGCCAGAGGAAAGAAATAATTGGCCACACTGGTCGTGTGTCCAGCTCTAGACCCTGTGTTGACTACTCTCCTGCTTCTGTAAGTGTTTGACCTATCTGCCCGTTTGAAAAGCTCTATCTAGGTGTATGTGCACCTACTGAAGCATGAAAGCCCTCAGAGGCAGCGTGTTAGACAGCCTGAATGGAGAGAGGTGCAAAGGGGGCATACGAATAGAATAACAGGAGGAGACCTGTCGAAGAAAATACCCATCTGGACAAACAGTTCAATCTAGCAGCAAACTTTTCCAAAAACAATTGAAATAATCAGAGGCTCGGATGAGATAATATCACTGCTTCATGGTTCGAGGAGAATCAAATGATGCAATCTTGACGCCACAGCGATATAATGTCACTTGTTTCCTGAAAACAATTGGTGCTGCATTTAAAAGCAGTCTCAACCCCCTGACTGATTGTTTTACTCCTTTTTTAAAAAAGGATGCAGGCTCTGCTGTCTGATTTCACTAAATGACCCTCAAATGAACCAACAAGTGCTTTGCCAGGTGCTGAGATCTGCAACTCCCCACCAGCCTCCTCGAATTTTCAAGTGTTCAACAAAAGAGGCAGGTGCTTTTGTGCTGCAACAGATGTCAACGACATTTTATTTACAAGCCAAAAAAACAAATAAGACAAATGCTGTCCTACAGCTGCGTCCACGATCACAGATTTTTAATATAATTCTGCCGCATCTCTGCTTTAATTATAGACTAGCTATAGTAATCTGTCAAGAGGTCGACATGCATTTGGTCACTGAAAGATGGAAATTTAGGTTAAAAGCTTCATTGCTTCATGCTTTTAAAGGAATATAAATGTTAAAAAGGGGGTCTGTTATGCTTTTTTTTCTGTCATAGATACCCTGTTAAGACAGTGGACGTAGATATTAAACACAAAGTAAATTTCCAACAATGAGCTCGCTGAATGTGTGAGTGATCCCTGACTTCAGACTTCTCCAAACACTCAGTTTCAAACAGGTTTTTTTTCTACTCATGAATCCGTATGATCAAAGAGAAAGGACTTCCTTATTTGATCTCAGGCACATACTATCTTCCCACCTACTAGATCCAATGATACGATATTACCCAGATGCTGAACTCACAGAAGGTACCTGATATATTGTGAAATATTGCAAAAAATCAAGAATTATGCAAACCATGTTCCCAAAGGTAAACGCTGTCAATATTTGTAACGTTAATTGGACAAAGTGTGTTCGTCTCACTTCGGCCATTTTTATTTCTCCAAAATAGGATTGTAAAGCACACAGGCTGGCCAATAATGTCAATAAAACCTGTCATAAATGTTGCACGCACCTGGCAAACTGAACTGTTTGTATTGCAGTCTAGCCCAACTTAACTGAATGCGAGCATGTGGGAATATTGGACTGTTACAGGCATTCTGAACGTGAGAAAGCAAGTCACCAGTGCTCTGAGATAATGAGCTGTTACACATGAATCCACAGTCCGTGACGTCGTCCAGGTGTTGCAAGTTAATGCAACCGTTTCTTGTGTTCTCAAACATTCCTCGACTTTAAGCTTCACTTCTCTGTGAGCCTCGGTACTGTGAAAAAACACTGTAACTGTCTAACATACCTGGGTTTCAGTGGGTTTTTTTTTAAAAACCCAAAAAGCCCACAAGTTCTTTGCACATGAAAGATGTGAGGTGTATTTGATATTGTGCTATTTTCCTAGCTGGTACTGAATTAGGAGATGTGTCCATTGTTAGTTAGATTTCTGGTTGAGCTGATTTAACATTAGCTTTGCTAAGCCTTATCTCAGGGCAGTGGTGTTCATAGTATTCCCAGAGTAGTCTACTTTCAGATGGCACTCCTTTGTCCCATCCCATCTGCTGTTGGCTTTACTAAGAAAAGAAAAAAAAAAAACCTGTGCCAAAGTGAGGTGGGTCTCACTTCTTACTTGTTGGATATATGTGCTTCTAAAGGATCCATCTGGCACCATATTTTCAAAATATATAAATACAAGTCTTGATGTATGCTTAATCATCCAGGTAAGGATGACTGAGCAATCATCTCTGAAGAAGTCACTTCAGAAACTGAGGACGTTACTTGGATGAGTGACTAAATTCATCCAGATAATAGAATCAACTCAGTAAGCATTATTTGTTTTTAACATGCAAGGTTGGTGTTAATATTGTGAATGCATATCTTAATGCAAATCACAATGCTTTCTGAATCTAACCTGTTCTAGATTTTTTGGTACTTAAACCTAACGAATGAAAGTATGAGGAAAAAATATGAAACTAACCAATGAGAATCTTCAGATCCTCCACAGCCGTCCAGCCAGGATTACATCTTCACGCCCAACAGCAGGATACTTTACCTCTCATCCAGCAACACTGACTTCATTTTATTTTGCTGAAGATATTTCATTTTTGAAATCAAATACTTTATTTTTCTTTAATTTTTGCTCATTTGAATACAGCATAACTGCACTGATTTATTTCTATTGCTATTTCCATGTGTTCCTGTTACTGTTATTTACTAGCAGGGCATTAAGAATCAATCATGTTCACCTTACATCCCAGACAAGTCACGTCTGCTGCTTTTAGAAGTCATTGCGGACAAGGATCAGAGAACATATTGCAGCATTTAAGCACAGAGCGTTCTTTTATTCATCGGCTATCCCTTCAGCATTGCTTCATTTCGGATGTGCTGAGAAGGGGATTGAGACCCAATATTGGCTCACCCCACCCTCCCTCTACAGTACTTACAGAAGGACAAGAGACATGGCAGGAGGTTGAGGATTGGAAGATTCAGCTGCTGTGTAGCATTAGGAC
>VUQG01026813.1:40534-67401 GCA_015106755.1 Etia nguti | reverse complement strand
GTCATTAAACTATTTATGTACTACTTTTCATTTTCTTGACAAGACTTATTGTATTTATCCATACTGCTTAAAAAGAAAAGCAATGGACAAACAAATAATAGAAAAAGTATATACTTTTCATTATTTCATATATGAAAAATATTCATATTCACTCATTCTGACTGCCAGATTGTGATTCTTTGCTGTTTTTGTTTTTTTTAGGCACCCTGAAGTCACCTATCGGTTCAGGTTAACATTTCGGACGGCGCCATCTTGAGCTTGACATCTTGAAACCAGGGACACGGCAGGCTCACACAGTAAGGTCACCACACCTTAAAACATAGCCTTCTTTACTGTCTGTTTTACTGTAAAAATTGAAAAATAATTTGCAAAATGCACATCTTGATGTGTTAAATGAGTCTTGGAATTCATGATTCAGACCATAAACGTATTAGTTTAAGTTTAAGAGGAATAAGAGGATTCTTTAACCAGCAGTGCATGACCCGCTGACCTGCTGCATTATGACAAGCCCCTGACAGGTCTGTTACTTCCAACTCATCACATATGTATGCTTGCCAAGGATTGACCACATAACATCATATTTAAACACAATAAGTAAACATTGTTTTCTAATTTGCAGATCGAAAGATGTATGCGGGGGTATTTTAACCTATGACACAATCAAATACTATTTTTAGTGTTTAAATGTAAAACGAGGATGAAAGTAAAATTGCAAAATACAAGGACGCAATCCAAGATCTCCAAGAATGAACAGGATAACTGCCATGGTACAGTAATAAAACAGAATAATACATTTAATGACTAGCATTTTCAGTGTCAGCTACTAAGAGCAGCAATGTTTAAACATATATTTAAATAGTCGCTCACATCCTTAGTTAAAATTGCTAAAACTGCTAAAAAAGAGTGGTTTGTGTGTAATAGTAACCAGACCAGCATTACTTGTTGACCTAGGATAAGAACTTCGGAAGGGATACTTTGTATTATTTTGTGGAACAAGGAACATTATTTATCTGAAAAAAGCAACCTTAATGACTGATCACTAAATTAAATAGACACCAATTATGTGTTTTTTTAAAATAAAAGTATTGTATGTAATAACGCTGAATGAGAAATTTCAATACATCACTTTAGGTTTTGGGAAAGTGAGGACATTTCTTTCTCCTCTGTGATGCTATACAAGTTTACAACTGATACTTTAGCAGCAAGTTGATTTTAAAATTCACAAATGTAATAGCACCTAGTTTTCTTTCATGCGGAATGGGTATTGAGACATTCTGTATTTGAATTGGGTGATCAAGGACAACCAAAGGCCAGTTTTTACAAGTGGTGTCACAAAGCATTTATAATGAATTCTAAGCACCTCAAAGACAGGGTCTGTTCAGTGAATGGGTTTCACAATTCTTAACTTTAAAATGCTTACACTCTGACATGTGACAGCATCTGTTGTGCCAGTGATACACACAAGTCCACAGCAACAGCTCACAGTGTGAGCAAGGTGATGCCATGCATGCATAGAAACGAATTGAATAGATTTCCCTGCTTTACAGTACTGTAATAAAGTATTTACCCCTTCTTGATTTCTTTTCTTTCTTTCCTTTTTTTGGCACATTTGTCCCACGTTACAGCAAATAAAACAAGCTTTAATATCAGACGTAGATAATGCAAATAAATACATAAATATATATATATTTTTTTTTTCATTTCTCGATGATGATTTCATTTATTATTGAAAAAAGGGTTATCCAAACCTGGCCATGTGTAAAATGGCCAGGTTCCCCCTCCTGTTAAATCATGAATTCCCTCTAATTAACCACATGTTTTAAAAAAAACTACCATATCAGAGTTTCACCTTCAAAATTCGTACAGTTGTGACTACCCTATTATTTTCTGACAACTCATAGAAAGAGCACAAAACAGCAATTAACAGAACTAATAAACTTTGATTACTCGATAAGAAAGATGAATATTAGTTGCAAAACTAATCCAGCAGTCCTATCGTATCTTGCTAATGAAAGAAACCTGAGCTCACCTCTCTTGACAGACACACTGTGCTACAGAAAATCTGAAACTGTTCCCAAAATCATTGTGTGAGTAATGAACAGGATAAGGCCCGAGACTCATTTTTTGATGGAGATGAATTACCGAGAATGAAAGAAAGAAGAGAATGAAGGGGGAAAAAACACTACAAAAGCAGCAGACACACCGACTGACAACCCAGACTCAGCGCTCAGATCTCAGAGTCCAAGTCTCTGACAACACTGATGGCAGCGTCTGCACTGGGTGACAGGCCCGATCCATTTGGCGCGGCGCGTGAAGACACAAACACAAGCTGTCTAAAGAGAGTAAGGTAGACTTCAATCAGCTAAAAGGTGATAAAACATAATTAATTCAATCACCCACTCAGAGGACAGGGAGGGTAGAGGAGGGAGAGAGCCTGAGAGGAAAGCAAAAACCTGGAGGGATGCATTCGCACGGGTACGTTAATGGGAAACTGCACTTACTTTCTTTCAAAGCCCTTTCTACCTATTTATCCGGTACTCAATAAGGAGCTTGCATCTGATTCTGTGTGGTTTCCACAATACAGCCATTAAACACACACTCGGTCAGCAACGCTTGTGCATGCAGATAAGAAAGGGAGGGGATCTATGTTAATATAACTCATACACCTTTATTCATTAACAGTAACCCGGATCATAATAAATGACTGGCAGAGGGGACGAGTGTATATGTATGTCTGCCTGCGTTGTCCTAAAGCTGCCCGAGAGACCATTAACACCTCGACCAGTACTGCCTTTCTGTATCAGGGTCAAGTAGGATATGATTAGTCCGTCGCAACATGCACCGCACCTCCTCGAAAAGAGCCTGAAAAACAGGTTTCAATAAAGCGTGAGCATCAGATTCCTTCTTGTCAGCCTGGTGTGAAATATACACCAGGAAAATTAGTAGTTTGTGTGTGAAGGTAGATGACAGCGAGAGACAGAGATCAGAGAAGTGAGAGTGAATCCGTGAGGGAAAGTAGATGTTCATTTCATGAAGTATATTCCTGAGAAATGGCGTATGGTGAAAGTCGAATCCACTTCCCCAAGGCATGCCGGTCTCCCACAAGAGCAAGGTGTGAGGAAGGAGAACAATAGCTCCTCAAAGGCAGAGTCATGTTTCAGCACAATTGCTGCCCGCAGTTATACAAGGCCGTTACATCCTGTCTCCCATGACAACCAAGCCCCAAGCTCTGGGGATTGGCCTCGCCGGTCTTACCTGACCACAGCGGGTAGTCGCTACTAGAGATGAGCTGATGACACAAACAAGCTCCTATTAACAAAAACCTTTAGCTTTCATTAGTCTGACATTTAAAGTCCTCATACTTCCATAATTTAGCTGTGGCAGCAGTTTCTTATCAGTATGTTTTGATCCTTTGTACGTCTCCACAAATCAATATTAATTAAATAAATATTTCATACTCACAATGAATCAAATAACAAATGTTAATTTAGGGCCAGTGTGCCGTTGATGAACCCAGAGAAAATTAAGCTATCAGACAGTCTCTGAATTTAATATTGAGAACGAATGAATATGATTCCAAAATAAAAACATTAAAGATGCAAAGGAAAACTGCTGTTACCTGTTAGTCCAGTCTAACAGCAAATCATGAAATCGTCACAAAAAACAATCTGTTCACATTCGGTTTGTAAGTAATACAATATGATATACTTTATTGTGCCCTAACATGAATTTGTTGTGGACTCAAGTGCTGTTACAGAAGCTGCATTAACAAAGAGTCAGAAAGCATGGAAAGAAAAGAGAAATT
Source organism: Etia nguti (assembly GCA_015106755.1). Taxonomy (NCBI): domain Eukaryota; kingdom Metazoa; phylum Chordata; class Actinopteri; order Cichliformes; family Cichlidae; genus Etia; species Etia nguti. The sequence continues at coordinate 63,596 of VUQG01026813.1, read as the reverse complement.
TCAGAGTGTTTTAATTTTGCAGCAGTTCACCAGTAACGATCGAAATATGAACTGTTAGAAAAAGCGGATTTCAAAATCAGAGAACATCAGGAATAAATACCAAGAAGCACAGAAAAGAAACACACAGCTTACCAAGATGATTTGACAAGGGAAGACTGAGACAGTATTTAAAAAAGGCATACAAAGCACAGTTGAAGACAACATAATGAGACGGGTGGAAGGTAAACTTAACAAAAGACACAGAGAACAACAGCAACCAAAATAAAACAGAAAGTAAGACACAACTGAAACAAGATTAACTTGAGACAGGAGACACCAAAAGACAAAAATCACAGAGACTGGAACAGAATGGAACACAAAAGGCAGCAAACTAAATGCTGCCTGAAAGTCACAGTAACAGAAGACTCAACAAGACTAGAAAATAAACCATGAAGAACCTATGAAATACAGAAGATAAACAAACACGAGTGGGTACAAACGACAACTCTATTAATAGAAATCTCAATACTGACTAATTAGGACGCTCACATAATTCTTTATGTTTGAAAAAACACACACACACATACAAAGAAAACCTTAATACAAGACCCAGGGACCACAACAAAAAAGTCTCTGTAAGAGAAACTAGCACAAAAAGCACGTGCTACAATACAATACAAAGTTTTATATGGGTAATGTTTTGTATTTTATTAAGTTAAAGAAAACTAGTATTACAGAGAAATAAGATCTCACAAGAAGAGGGGGAAAAAATACAAGCCGCATAATCCAGACACAAAAATACTCGGAAACCATGTATTTATAATCTGCTGCTCTTTACAGCTGATGACTCAGTCTATGGCTCAGTTGCAAGGACTTTGAAAATATTTGTCTCTGTCCCATGCCCCTAACCATCTGTTGCAGCTTTATAAAAGCATAATTCAACCTTGCTGTATATAAAGAATTCAGCAACCGTGGTACTGTCCAGCCCTTGTTTGTAACAATGTTAGCCATGTCCAACAAAAGGAACCCTACAAGATTACACAAAATCTGCTATTCTGTCTTGCTAAAGTAGTAGCAAATGCCACAGATCACCACCTGAATCCACCTTGCCACCTTCAATTTGCAGATGTAGAACTAAAAAAAACAGAGAAGCGCTCACATTGGCATTGTAAATTGTGCCGTAACAGCTGTGAACATACTAAATCGATAGTGTTCATTTGTATTCGCGTACACGTGTTAGCATAGGGGAACTGAGTTCACTTTTTACAGCGTGGCTATCTGTATTTTTTGGGGGGGGGGGTTGTGAGAGCAAATCTTCCTCTGGGACTGTAGATGTTGTCTTTGATATTAGAGCAATTAGATGAAAAAGAAAAATTTAATAAAAATTGAATTGGGTCTTGTGTGGATTGATTTTATGTCACTAATGATTAAATCTTAATATCTAGTGGACTTGTAGATCATTTTAAACTCACTTGACGCAGATTAATGGTGAGGCTTGTTTGATTTTTTTTTTTTGTGTGACTGAAAGAATATGTAAACTGATATCCACTGGATTTACTTTCAACCTGATGGCAGATTACAGTATCGCAGTCCAATGTAACGTAGCTGGCATGCAGGACACCACACTATAATCCCATTACAAGCTGGTTTGTTGTTGTTTGTATAAACCCCTTATAATCTTAATATCTGCCGGTCCTGCCATCATAATGAATAGCTCCTATCAAACTGTATTACTTTCTAAAGCTGCTTTGTCCATTATGAGAATTTTGAAGCCATAATAAATGGAGATAAGGCGGGCCACATGACAAAAATCATCATAAATTTGTTTTAGGGACAATTTAAATAATGATATGGATGGTTCCCAAAGACGAAAAACAGCTTTTGTTTCCTTTTGTGCGCCAGTGGATGATGTTGCTCATCAAGAAAAAGACCTGTAAGAAAAGCGAGGATGCATTATAGTTAAAAAGAGACACAAACAATGAGACAGAGAGCAGAAGGGAAACACAGAGCGGCTTCTGTCTCAATGTGGATAATTACATTTCTACCTTTCTCTGGCAGTTGCATAGCCTTAATGCTCGTAATTAATTTCATTATTTTTGGCCCTGGCTGTTGAGTGCAGATTAGTTCTCTCTGAGTTGTGGGGATAAACACACGGTAATTGCTTATTACTCTCAGAGCCCACATTAGATTATACTAAAGCCAATGAATTACAAAATATCCAATCACCTTTAGCTAAAATTCAAAACCCGCTTCTGTTATTGCCGTCGCTTGTTTTCATTTGTCCAATACATCCTTCACTGTGTGGATCAACCTGTAACGGTGCTCCGGGCCCGGATACTCTAAATTACTTCTGTATTTGTTCTTTTAATGTCATCTTTTCCTGGCCTTTCCTAAATTTACTGCAAGATTATTCACTTAGAGACTTTCTGCATAGGTCTATATGAGCAGTAATATAGTAGAAAGACAGGTTTTGATGATTTTTTGAAACACTGTTCTCTCCTATAGAGCAGCAATGATAGCAAAGATGAAGAGCCTTACACAAAGTGGACCTCGGTGATTGTTGTTTATCAGCAGCTCCCAACTGAGATTTTACCAGCTGGACTCGAATTGAGCACCTATTGCTTTTAATAGTGGCTCCCTGACATCTGTTTAATATTCACCGAGTTCGTAAAATAAGTTACTCTATGTTTGTCACTAATTCTTCAGAGATAACTTTAGTAGGTATTAATAGTGTGAGAGCCAGAGAAGCTTTTTTTTATTTTTTTAAATTATCCTACTAATTAATTCTCAGCAAAGTTCTTGTTAAGTTAAAAATGAATTTATGATTAACCACATTACACCCACACATCTGTTTTCACTTATGTTGTTTTCACTTATGTTGCTTTTCCCTGATTAGATCTCACAACTTCAGCATTCCTGTGAGTTTTCATACACTTCAGAGCAAAACTAGTGGGGGTGACAGGGCCATCGGAGTTGATAGGGGAGCTGTTATTTATTAATGAAAAGCAGGAGGTGGTGGAGATCCTCCACATCCTCCACTGGTTTCCACCGGAGCCAGTTTGAAACCCATGTTGGTGCCATTCTTTTGGACATTCAGAGCCTGGACATGACTCTAACGACCTTAGGAAAATCCCACCTGGTCTAGCATGTGCAACTTTACACAGTGCTATAACAGTATGTATTAACAATTAAAAACATGTGGCCCAGCTTAGCTGTACATTATTAATAATATTATTATCATTAACTCCTTTATTTAAACAAGACGTCTCATTGAGGTCGAGAACTTAAAAGACACCTATGTACAAAATACATATACAAAAATTAAGGCAAACAGCTACATAACAGAAGGATACATATACACACAAATTAAGCAACATGTTTGAATAGTTGCAGATGAACTAATGCAACCTTTAAAATGTTCCACTGAAGTCAAAGAATACAGCGTAATAGTTGTTCCATTTATAGGAAGCACATTATTAAAATCCAGTTTTTCCAAATTCAGTATGAACAAGAGGTACAGCTAATGTTAAAATCTCCTGCAAACTGACATTGTAAGTACTGTATTTAAATTCAAGCAAGGAGTGGAGGTAAGCAGGGAAGCTTTGCAGCGGAGCCTTGTAAATAAACATCATACCATGCTGCTCTTTTCAATTTACTAGGCGGAACCATCCTTCTTATTCATATAAGATGCAAAGGTGACTAAGAAAAGAATCGCCAGTGATGAATCGTAATGCACTGTGATACACAGAATCAAGAGGCTTCAAGGTGGATATAGAAGCACAAATATAAACAATATCACCAAAATCAAGCATAGACTAAATCGTGGATTGTACAATGATCTTACGACTAGTGAATGACAAACAGGATTTGGTTCTATATAAAAATCCAATCTTCATCTTTAGTTTTCTTGAGATTACGCCCACACTTGAACAAGGATTAGGCAGCAACATCATTAAAATTATGACACTTTTATTCTAAACTATTGTGTAATCAAAAAGCACACACTGTTCTTCTTATAAAAAACTAAATGACTTAGTTTCGATCATTTTTACTATCTCTACTGCTCACTCTCCTTTTCACTCTCCTAGGAGCCATAGCTGATATTTCTGGCACTTCTCTCCTTCTCGGTGCGTCGTAGAGAATATTTCATTATTTTGATTTTGTTTTTCTGTTTATATAAGACTTTTGAAGAAAGGGTACTTTTTGCATAATTGTTTAAATTAGGTTTTAGACACTCTAAAGCTTTAAGTACTATATATATATTTTTTAAGTATTTTTGGGGGGGCTTTTTGCCTTTTTTTGATAGCGCAGCAGCGACTACATCAGAAAGCGGGGAGAAAGAGAGAAGACATTCAGCAAAGGCCCTTGGGTTGGAGTTGAACCAAGGCTGGTGCATTTAGCCTTGTGGCGGATATTTTCCAGGGAAGGTTTGCTGTGGTTCAGCCTTTAGAGACAAGGTGAGGAGTTTGGTTGTTCAGGAAGATAAAGTCAAAACTTTTAAACATTAAAAACAGCAAGTTGAAGTGACCTACTTATTACCTCTTAAGTGAGGTGTTTTGAGGAGGTCTCAAAGAGACCTCAAGATTATGTCTCTACAGCTGGAACGCCTAAGTGTCCTCTCACAAGAGCTGTTGGAGCTGCCTAGGGAGAAGGAAGTCTGGGTATCTTTGCTTGAATTGCTGGCCTCATGACATGAAGAAAATGGACAGATGTTGCCAGCCAATAACAAACTTCGCTTAAAGCTACGTGTTCTGCAGAAACCTTTCATAGCTCTAATACATAGTACAAAAAGTGGACGCGGAATAAAATAAACAAACGAAGCACGAGTAATTATATCGGTGATGCAGACACAGTTAAACACAGAAATGGAAGGATAAAAGTGATGTCAAGCAACTAAAATCACTGGAGTTAAATACAAGTGTAGGGATCCAAAGTTAAAATCTATCCATAGGAAAGAAAACTAGTAGTAATCCAAAGCAACTTTTTTCTATATTTCAAAAAGTATCCTGAAATATAACTTTCCACTCACTAGTGTGGCAACACTTGGGCATATCTCTGACTCAGAGCTCAATATGTGGTTACAGAAATGTGCTTATCTGTCACGAACAGGAGAAAATCTACCTGAGAAGCACATCAGAGCACAGGCTGTTATGAATGGGTCATAACTCCTGTAACAAGATCTCTGCAGAGAAACCTTGTGTTCCATCAGGCAGGGTGAGAGCTTGACGGGGACTGAGGACAGGACTTCTGACAATGCTTCTTTGTATGAAGCCAGTTTTCAGTGTGACTCAGTGAAAAGCCAACATAACGAGATCTAGCAGTTAGGAGGGTAGATGAGACAGGCACCCAATGGAAAAGAGAGGAAAAGATGAATCACTGTGGCAACAGAAAAACTGGTACTTCAAAGAATATTCACGCACCTGCTCTCGAGGTCCTCATTTCTGCATCTTCGTGTTTTGTTTGTTCACTTAGGAGCCACTCGCTAGAGGTTTTCTTTCCCTGCTCAAGGGTTCTTCAGGGGACTAGAGCAAGATTTTAATGATAGAGGGTGTCCTGTGGTGTGTGCTTGTTAATCTGGTGAGGACTTAGTTATCCCTGGTGATGACCACAATTCTAGCCACAACCCTGAAAGCATATTCTGAAAGCGCTGGACTAGGTTTAGGATAATCATAGATGGTGACTTAGACAGTTTAAAGTCCAGTTTACTTCACCCTGTTTATTTCCCATTATTGAGTTGACTGTGGACACCTGCAGACATGCTTGGAATATAAAGAGCAATTTAAGATGGTTTACCAGCAGCTTATAAACCTTCATAAACAGCCTTTTCTTTCTTAATTCTCTTTTTATTGAGATATTTTCTCCCATGTTCTGTCTTTTAGGAAAAAAAAAAGGATTTATAATAACTGGGAATAGCAGTGAGACCAGGTGTACCCTGTCTATATTCTATAAGTTTATAGTGGCATAAAATATAGATGCTATTTATTATTGAAATACTCAACATCAAGGAGTGGACAGCTGAGGACACACACGGCAGTTCTGTGAGTTGTCTGTCTACCCCACTCCTGATAAGGAGCCGGAGTTAGCTTCTATCAGCAAGCAGCTGGACTGTCCTTGAGGCCTTTTGTGGAGACAAAACAGAAGACACCAAAACAGTCAGGTCATCACGCTTCAAGCAGGTCCCACTAGGACTGAGATGTCAACTCCACTTCTCAAAAAAATTAAATCTGTCTTTGTATCGTACATCACCTTTGTGAAACAAGTAAGTCGTAAGTTTACTGTTTATGGTCGATCCATATGCATACAATTAGACAGTGACCAAAAAACAATAAGCACAAGGATCAACAGATGGAAACACAGAAGGCAAACAGACTCTCTGACAACTGATGAGGGAAAGACATAAGACAGACACAGACACTGATTAGACACAGGGAAAACCACAGAGTGTCTGAGTAGGTCATCCAGGTCATGGTTAAGCGCTTCAGTTGAGGACAACTTCTTTCTTGGAAGTCTTTCTTTCATCTCCAGAACTGAAGGAACCTTTCATGCGATTGCTCCCATGGAAACAAACCAGCTACTTTAACATTGCAACTGCCAACATCATTCAGAAACCACTCTCCAACTGGTCAAGGAATACAAATTTCTCCAAAGCAAATGGTAGTTGCCAGGGACCATGTGAAAGGCCTAATATATGAACTATTAAATGAGAAAAATTGAGATAGTTTTTATAGTTAGTATTAGATTAAATAAAAAATCTTCTGTTTTTCACTATTTACCATAGAATTGCCACTTTTTAAAACAGTGGCTCCACAGTAGACAAACAGGTCATTTTCTATGAATTACAGAGTCTGGGTCGTGAGCTGCCAGTACCTTTTCTGTAAAACTGTGCACACTTGGTGCTGACAGGTTTCTCTGATTTACTACAAAAAAACATGATTGAAATTGCACTTGAAAAAAAAGGGATTAAATATGTAGCTAAAATTCTTGGTTTCCTCTAGATTATTAGGGAGAAGTCCAGTCTCAGATCATTTTGGGTTGTATGGGGTTTTAAAGGTATAGTTTGCAAGGTTTTGCATCAGCCACAATACAATGCAGATAAATTTATTTGTTAACAGGTGCTCATTAGTTATCTATAGCATCTAGCATGGCTGCATTAATCTGCTACAAGGTCCCAGGGGCAAAGACGAGGTGCTGGTTCTCTCATTAACTGCCCATTACTCCCACTCTGTGTGCAATTTTTTCAGTAATGGAATACCACCTGACCCAAGGTTGATGGTCTCTAAACTCAATTTTTGACATGGAGATCTGCTTAAATATGTCAGCTGATACTGCACTGCACCTGAAAGTTGATCTTTCAGAACAGGTGAACATGTCGGCTAATAGTGGGTTGATTACATATCAAGCGCAGAATGGGCCCCATTATCGTTCATTCGCAGGGACTCGTGTTTAAGTCCAACATTCACTCTTCTTTTTTTACTATCAGATTAAAGAACTCCTAAGGGGAATATCTCTCTCTTTAGCTGATAAATGCTCAAATATCTTCACTCTGTTTGGATGGGAGCTTAATGCAAGTTTTCTAGCAGTCACTTTAGCAATAGGCAACTCATAGTTGTTGAATCTCACTGTTGTGACCTTATTAGTAGTTTTTATTTACAAAAATGAATTGGGAAAGTTTCATGCTCCTGGTTTCTTCTTTAATGTTTGTGTTATTCCATATCTTTGTTACTTTCTTTGTCTTCCTTCTTTGCACTTCAGGTTTAATTTTTGACTTTTTCAACTTTTTGTATGTCTCCTGTGACTTGACTTATTTCTTTGGGTGTAGTTGAATGCTCAGTTTTCCTTAGCAAGGGTGAGTGACGTTATCGTGGATTTTCGAGTTGAGTATCCAACCATAATGACAACAAACAACTAGTTCTTTTTTCCAAAACTTAGTAGGGTAACATATGACCAGACTACATTAAACTTTTTTTGAAATCCCAGGCGAGCGACTTCGAATGAGAACACAGGATACAACTCATTGACTTATGACCTGGTAGTAAATATATTAGAGGGTTACCAACCCGAGTCTGGAATGAACAATCAGCTTCAAAGCTTCAAGTGTAGATGCAGATCGAGACCACATTTTCTTGTGGAACCTCACCATAGGTATCAGTTTATGTATGTAACCCAAACAAAATCACAAGAGAGATTTTTTGGAACAAGTAGAAGTTAAAGTTGAGAATTGGGTACTTACAAATAGAGGGAGTTTTTCTTTCCCCACTGTTGCCTTTCCCACTGTTGTGCCCCCGTGCTCATAGGGGTTCATATGATTGTTGGGGTTTCCTCTGTATTATTGTAGGGTCTTTACCTGACAATATAAAGTCCCTTGAGGCACATGTTGTTGTGGTTTGGTGCTATATAAATAAAATTGAATTGAAAATTGAATTACAAATAAGCCACAAGATCATTTCTACTGTTAGCTTCAGCTGATTTTCTTTGTAGACAGGCTGACCTGTGCTGTTTCTGCTGCTGCTCTGAGGTTTACTAATCCTTGTGGATTTAGCAATCTGCCATCTACAATATATACTGCATGATGTATGCAGGTGTTACATGAGCAATCACATCTACTTTCCAGCCCCTACAGTTCCCGGTAAAAAACTAGTGTAAAGGTGGATCTTGGCAAGCGTTACTAAAGAACATCGCCAACTTAAATGCAAACGCAAACTTCAAATTAATGTCTCCTAACAGAGCCCTTCCAGAAGCTAGTCTTGTTACTCAACACCCATACTAAAATGCATTTAAAGCACTAAATCAACTTGCCTTCAGCGGGACATAAAATCTGCATGTGCAGGCCTATCTAGTCAAATCTGATAAAAATCACTTAAAAGTTTGCTGCGAGTTAAAGTAACCCTGACCCCTATTAACCTTTAGGTCTCCTTGGAAAACACAGCAACTGTGTCTTTGTTGTGTGCTGAGCTGGCTAGATTCTGAGGTTCTGTGACCACAACTTTCTTTATATTTGGGTGTGCTGACACATGACAGGGATGAGAAGTTAAAAAATGATGTGCAGAGTGTGCAGGTAGGGCCTGGGGTGACATTATTTCCTCCATGGCTCGCTTGACAATGTTTTGTATTAAACTGTCTATCAGATTTAATTACTCATTAACTGAAGGTGATGTTCTGGATCACTGCAGCCCACTTTAGACCCTCAATGCAGATACAAATACTTGCATAGAGTGCATGGAGGCAGAGCATGTTTAAAAGCCAGACTAAATTTCTTCTGAAGTACTGGAGGAGTTCTGGGCTGCAGCAGCCTGGCCCTGCCACTAAAGGTAATAGGGTCAGACAGCTGCATATTAGCCGCGGATCATCTCCTTTGACACAGCCTTGGATCTAACTGGCGGCAGCAACCCAGATCCCATACCTGTCCCAGCAGGCATATCTGAACTCGCTGCATATACAGGGGACTCAGTTGCATGCCTTTTCCTCCCCAGCTTCCCAGGTACACTTCACGCCTCGTGGATTCTCTGTGCAGGCCTCATCTTCGAAGACATCCACACTCTCTTCTTGCGAAGGTTGGCAGATACATGCAAAATGCACCGAAGCAGATGAGTTGCAGAATGTGCTTGCTCTGATATACAGCACCTTCTCTCCAGCCACGTGTTTTGTTAGAGGTCCATAAGTCCCGAGGACATGGGAGGTCTGTCCATTTATTTCACAGACACTAGAGCAGATCAGACTGAGAGAGCCCCCTCTCCCCACGGCCCCTCATTTGAACAAGACAAACATGAGGCCTGTAATTAAAGATGTAACAAAAGCTCTGTCAATTGTTTTTCCTCTCATCTCTGCTGGCATGTCGCCTTGCATTACGGCACAAAGCTTAGTCTGGCGTGCTCCGGGACTGAAGGCTGCTAGGTAAGGTTCAGCTGTCCTCACATCCACTTGTCTTAAAAAAAATAGCCCAGTGTCCCTTTGAAACAAGAAACATATTCTTTTGTGTTGTTCTTTTGTTTTTAGCTTCATAATATCAGGGATGGAGATAATGAAATCCTTCAGAGCTCACAGTGATTTATATTGCATGACTGAACAGTTTGGGATTTGGCGTCTCGCTCAAGGACACTTTGACAGCACACATGGTTGTTGATGGACGTATGCTGGCTGTAGAGGGAATTGAACCTGTGAGCAAACTTGAGTTGGTTTTTCTGCTTAAAATATTTCTTGAAGACAGAGCTGCTCTGAAAGCAGAGATAATCTAATTGATTAAGTTAAAACTCACTGGACAGAGTCGAAGATCTGCAGTGTTTTTTGAGTATGTTGAGCTAACAAAAGACACAAAGGGGACAACAAAAGACACAATAACTTGCATTTTTTTCTAATTCGTAGCAGACCACTTGGCTTTGATGGAAGGTCCATCATCTATTACTGTCACTGTCTGTCAAAGGTGTTCATTTGCAATTGGATTTGGGAGGACAGTGTTACTGAACTCTTATAAATCATCTTCACAAAGCACTTATTAAATTAGGATAAAATTCAATGCACTATCCATTGCCAGCTCACGTCTCTTATAAGATATCGGACAAGTCTGAACACCAAATAAATTAAAAAACCTAACTTCTTCTGTCCTCTTACTCCTGTAACCACACCTGGATGTAATTTCATTGTCACTGCAGCAAGGTGAAAACACTGGAAGTCAGCAAAGACTCAACTTTTAGGAGGGTCGTGTGTTGTTTTTTTGTTTTGTTTTGTTTTTTTTACAGAAAATCCTCATATTACTGTAACTTGAATCTTCATGGATCTCCTTTTTGCTTTATTATATTATATAGCAAATGGTGGATTGTACAAACCTCCCTTTCAACATACCAAAATGTCCCACATAAATGAAGAGTGGACAAAACGGACAGGATAGCTGTCACAGAGTGAAGTGTAGTATTGTAGTTGAAGACGCATGACCAGGAGCAGCTCTTGAGGACTGGAGTTGGAGACCCCTGGTCTAGAGCATGCCGTTATAGCAGACCTACAGCTCACTAAAGGGTCAAAGTTCTCACTGCTGGAGTTTAGGTTTGTCATCCTCCTTACCTTCTGCCCACTGTGTATCCTCTTTACTATCCTAAAATCCCAAAAATAAATCTTTAAAAAAAACAGCATATATATTACCTTATAAAAGCGGATATGGTGAATAAAGTATCTGCAACAACTACACAGGAGAGAGGGGTGAAGAACGTTATAGTGACCTGTTGATAATGCAGAAATGCTGATCTCTATGAATGGATATCTGCATATATCATGGAATCAATGGGAAATGGGCAAGACTTTTAATTCCTTAAGTTTTCTGATTCCACTTGTAGTCTTTCAGTTTGCATTCTTGCAAAAAAAAAACTCTATTATGACTGTGAATGCTTTCACCAGAAGCAAATCTCAAAACCACTGGTATCATCTGATAGTAATTTAGGTTTTTATTAGCTCTTTCATATTTATCTCCATTACTAAACAAACAGGACGTCTTGAACCTGGATGCCCTGAGTAGGCAGACTAGCTGATGGGCTTCCTGACTGCTCGGTTATAAACACAGATGAGTTTTGGAGCCCTTTGAGATTAGATTCGATTGATGCTCCACTGCAGAATAAAGTGTAAAACTTTAATGTGCTTTCTGTGATGCATTTGCTTCATCTGTTTTTAGGTAATGAAATTTACCATTACCGAAATAGGTTTAGGAGATGGTTCATGCACTGGGTCACCTTTCCAATGAACTTTAAAGTCCCCTGACACGATCCTGCTCCTAATAGGCCATGTCACACTGACTGCCTGACTACAGCATCTCTACTAAATTCGAAGATGTCAATTTGGTGAATGTGGAGGTGTCATATTATCCCATTTTGTGCATGGGGGGATGAATTCTGGATTAATTTTCCTACAGATAATGCCCAGATCAGTCCCAGAAGTGTCACGTTCTCAAAAACTCATTCATGGCAGCAGCCGAAGTGATGGCAATTAATTCCGACTTTAGGAGCGTAGGCCTGCTTTCTTCTACGTTCGTCAATACCAAATGTTTCCACATTCTCAGGATAGTTTTTGTCAGCTCCGTAAATGAGGTATTAAAATTCTTCTTTGCTTTCCGTGGCTGTCTATCTAGCACAAAAAAGACTGTTCTTTAGAAATAACTGATGGTGACGTCTCAGCTACGCCTCCAGATTCAGCAGCCCAGATTCCTACTTCGGTGTAGAGCTGAGCACAGCAGTAGAGTCATTAGAAGAGTCAGAGAGAGATGATTTCAGATCAGTCTGTCACCAACCTCTGGGCTGTCAACCGGGCATGGAGTTAATGGGAACATTATTAAATCAGCTAGAAAAACAGGTGCCAGATTTTTCCACAAATCAAGCAGCATTTCAAACCTTTGTTTTCCTGTGGTCTTTCACTTTCGCCTGTTCACTCCATTTCCATTTTCTCTTTGTAAGAATCAGTGTAACTATACAGTAAATTCATTATTCAGTATGCACTAGACGAAAAGTTTTTACTACAACTTGAAACAGACTGCCAAAAAACATATTAATTTGTCTTGAAAACATTGAAATAGAAAGAAACTGGCAGCTTTCTTGTCAGTTCAGTTCATTAGTTATTTATATGGCACCAATTCACAACAATAGTCAAGTCAGGGCTTTTTAAAGGGTAAGCTTAAGCCCTACATTATAGATAGAAACCCAGCAATCCAATAATCCCCTATAAGAAGCACCTAGATCAAAATACATAAAACTACACTGAAAAATGAAAAAGTCCCGAGTAAAAGTGTCCTTGTAAAACTGTATTTTCTTTTTTAGCCAAAGTAGCTTCTCAAGCAATGAAAATGTTATCCTTTCAGACAATTAGCCAGCAACCTTCAGACATTCAAGTTTCCCAGAGGGTGAATCCTAATGAGTGCTCTAATCTTAAAATATTTTCCCTAAAGCCACCGTGAGGTTGACATTTGCCATGAATAGAAAGGTCAACTTTCTAATGGATAACCATGACATCTGGTGCAGGCATCCATGTTCCCCTGAGGGTGAAACCTAATGATTTTGGTTATTAGTGATTTCCCAATCGCACCATTATAGGTTTCAGTTTTGAAGAGAAATGCCTCAGCAACTGTTAAGTGACTTGCTATGATATCTGCTTCAGACATTCATGTTCTTCAGAGGATGAATTTGAGTGACTATTGTTTTGTCTGATTTTTTTTTTAACTTGATAACCATAAAATCTTGTATCTCTTCATGTCCTTTTCCAGATTAGGGTTGTTTTGTTAGAGATTAATTTAAGAGTAAACATCCAAATTTTAGGATGATTTAGTTAGTTAAGATTAAAAGTTATACAAAAAAGTGTTTTAATAATAAATAGTGGATGTAGCGTAAAAAACAGGAAGTCATTAGCAAAGGTGAGGGTAGAATCCTTGATTTTTCAGTCAGATTGACCCCTTTTATCATCACATTGTGCATAAAGCTCCATTCAAATATAGTTTCACTATAACATGTATACCAATCTACATTTGCGTCACTAACCTTTTATCCCACTCCATCATCTGGCAAGCAGTGATATCCTCTGATTCCATTAGTCGCCTCAATCGCTCACTTCATAGTTGAGTTCAACTTGGGGATTACCCACTTTGTGTTATTTTTCCTTAGTTGAATTTTAGGGTCTCTTAATAGGCTACCTAATTAACGGTATTTTTAGCTCATCCAGCCAAATGACTGATGAGCTCATATGATGTTGAGGCATCATCCCTCCATCCACAATTCACAAAACACTACTTCTGCCACAGGATTGGTCAGAATTTCACACTTAAACACCATGGTCACCTAATGGGTCTTCAAAGTCACATTTGTTACTTTCATGGGCACGTTTTGATGTTTCCAGTAATTGCTACTTCTCATACATTATTGGTCAGACCTTAGTGAAACAAGATGAATTTGTACTGGATTTGACTGTTTGGGTGCTTCCTTGACTTCTCAGTGGATTTTAATTCCTATTCGTTTGTGCAATACAGCCAACCCATGACAACAAAATCCATCACTTTCTTTCTGTACATCACAGATTACATTAGCCTGTGACTTGAGTTGGACTGTGAGTCAGACATTTCTGATATTTTTAGCCTGAGCATGTCAGCATGCTCACATTAGTGTTACCTTTAAGCTCCAAGTCTGACTGTTGTAGACTGTTAGCTCATTACAATTTTGAAATTGTATCTGTATAAGGGTTTTTGACTTTACTATATGTAAGCTGAAATGATTATCCCTTAATTAATAGCTGATTATTATATTCAGCTCCCTGATACATCACTATCTACTGTTATCTTTGCTTTACCTCTTTCTGTGTCTTGTTATTCCCCCCTTTTCATGCAGGAAGTTTGATACTAATGCTGTTTGGCGTACACTGCAAGGCTGCACAGAGGCTGGTTGTTGCTTACGAAGCTACACGAAACCAGACACACATATAAAATATGCGAATACCTTTTATTCAGTAGCAGCTTGAAAAGTCACCAAAATGGGATTCTTCAACATAATTGTTAAGTGCACTGATGAAAAAGTCATGTTCTTTAGTAAAAGGGTTCACTGCTGCAGCCCAAGAATCTCTGACCTCCAGACAGTCTGTTTGCAAGAATAAAGCAGCAGGCACAGCTCGGGTTTTTTGGATCGTAGACCTTCTGAGATGAACGGGTCCTTTGAAGCTTTTAGTTGCCAGGTGACAGGGGTAAAAAATGTTATGCTGTGACAGACCTCACCAGTTAGACTTCATAACCAACCTAATTGTTTTCATTTTTTCCAACTAACAAGGAGTCAGCCAAGACTGGGCAGCACGAGTTTTAGAAGATGATGCTCTTTTCTTTTTTTTGGATTCATCACATTTATTTAGCCGAAAAACTTTTCATGCACAAAGCTTTGAAAGGAACCACTATGATAAGCCGGGTTTGTTTCAAGGTGGAAGAAAGTGGCGGATGGTGTTGTTTAAACCCCCGCTGAACTATTTCTTTTTCTCTGATCAGTGGATCAGTGTGGAACTACAAACACACAGAAACCAACAAAAGAAGGAATTTGTCATGTGTGTCACTGCCTCCGGCATACCTAACATGTAATGGAGCACGCACACTCAACCTAATTGTTATTTTGTTTACTCTAGGAAGTGGAGATCAGGACTCAGACTCAGTCAAACATGCTTATATCAGCCTCATGAGCCTTTTTTAACCTGAGATATATGTCTATTAATTCCAGTAAGTCCTGAAGAAAACATTTTTTTATGCTTATGCAAAAGTTACCAGATGCTGCCAGTGTGTGATTTAAAATACTGTTGAACAGGATGCTATTTTTCATTTGGAGAAGCATGTATTCCTTTCTTCTTTCTATATTCATTTTGTTGGCTTCGTGTAAATAATTAAGCAGGAGTAGCATTGCAGACAGAATACATTCATAATTCAGCCATTTCATGTTCTGCACGCATTCGTGTTTGTTGCTTGCATCAGTCACAACGCATGTGCTCATCCTTAATTCCTACTTCAAAAAGTTGCTCCAGTCTTTCAAATTCAGCCTCGCAGACAGGGTCACAGGGACAGAGCGCAGAGTAGGGGTTATGGGGAATGACAGAACAGGGAGGGGTAAATATCAGAACAAGACACACTGTTCCTGAGGTTTGTGGTCCTGCTGCTTCGAGGCCCCCATGTCTCCTCAGCTCCTGTCAGCTCATCAAGGCCAAGTCCCTGCCTATTCCCGCTGGAATACCGCATCAAACAGCCTGGGGAGCCTTTTATCCCAAACAGAATGCCGCCTCTTGTCACAGCGGAGGCTCGGCAACAAGGCGTACACGGATGGCGAAGTTTAACACGGTGGAGTGAAAGTCAATACCCTGCTGAGGTGGCGTAGCTCAGACACGAGAGGGGGAAATGGTGAAAAGGTCACCGGGAAAATGGGATCTGGAAAGAGGCAGCTTATCTGAGACAATAGCACAAGAAGCAGGAAGCCAGATGAAGCCAGGCAGGCACTTAATGTCACGGTTCACTCTTTCGACCCCGTGCCAATTCTGATGCCTCACAATTAAGGCCAAACATCTTATTTTTGTCTTTTCTACCAATTACTGTAAAGGTTACCGCAACTTGGCTTTGCGTACACAAATCCTCCTTCACATGTGTGTGTCTCTCTCTCTCTCTACAAAGACACAATGACTTCCCCGTCTAATTTCCCTTTGTTTCGACCCGTAGCCAAAATCAGACATGAAAAGGCTTGACTGTGCACCCCAAAGACACAGAAGAGCTCTTTGTACTCAGGCTTGTTCTGCTCCATGCCATTTCTAATCTCGGGCAGAAGGGAAGAGAGCTGCTCCTCTTATCTTAGATGACATGGAGGCTTTGCTCCCTCTCTCTGGAGCTCTCTCATCTTGTTCTTCTGAAACCTAACCCTCTTTCATGCTTTCTCCTTGTGGTGGTTGTGGTGGCAAAGCGATACGCTGAGTGAGACTGGCTGAATTTTGTTTAGGTTGTTCCGTCTGAAAGCTGTTACATGATAAGTGAGAGTAAAGAAGCCGGGTTTTACCTTCCCGGGCTGGTTTTTTTTTTTCATCACTTCTTTTGGACCTTAGCGTTGTCATTATTTTTAATCGGCTCTCTGAAGCATGGCAGTATTGAGAGCCATTTTAATGTGTAAGAGCAGGGTTTATTAAGTGTAGGTTTCTCTACTTTCCCTTCTAGAAGGGTGGCCTTGTGAATGTCTGTCTCCAAGCCAACCCAAGGCTTTTTCTGAGAAACAATATTTGGGCTATCTGAAAAGTTGTTTTCAGAGCTCTTCAGCTTACACAAAAAATAGTGCTATGTGGATGCAGTGGGAGAGATGGATGCAGCCAATTTCTACTGGAGAGCACTTTTAGTAAAGCAACAAAAAGAACCCCCTATGGCTCCAACCCTTTCACTAATAGATTACCATTAAAACCAAACATAGTCAATTTTAACTTAAGGCTATCAAAACTTCCTAGCTAACTTTAAAATTATGTTTTATTTATTGTTGTTGTTTTATGTCATCGCAATGTGGTGTTTGTGGACTGTGCAGGCTAATGTACCCAACACAACAAACTGCAACCTCAATTGCAGTCAACCTAATCACTATCCCGTGAGTGCTCACAATATCTTCTTGTAATATCTAATATGTTTAGTTATTTTCTTGTTTACACAATAATTACAGAAACATGTCACAGCATGTGAGAGAAGGAGCCTGCAGTCCTGCCATTAGATACAAAGTGATGCGCAGCAAGCAAACAGCTTCCAGTGTGGACAGGGCTTTATGTTGCATACCTTTAATACTTGATCAAATTTAAATTGGATAAATAAGGAAATCACCCCAGAAGGTTTTTATATAGTGGGATATTAGCTAGCATGGTTGTGTACGGGGTTGACTCAGTTTTGAAAGCAGCTCCTGGTGGCCACTGGATGAACTGCATTGTCTAATTTTGGGGGTTGTCACTCATCGAAATATCAGTCAGTTGATTGTAAAATGCTGTAATCAAGAACAAAGCTAGCACTTTGACAGTTTGGCGTGACTGTTTCATGTCATTGTGTGTAAGAAAATACATTTTTTACAATCGTAGATACAGTGTGGAATATGTTACATCAAACTAGCAAATGAAAATAAATTAACCTGCAACAATTTGAATATTTAGTTATATGAAACAAAAAGCAATCAATGATGCAGCTTTGTTTTGAGTTGCTTCTCTACAGATTGCCGAAAGATTGAAAAACAATTAATAAAGCGATCAGTGGTGTGGTACCGAAAACCTTTAACTTCTTTGCAAGTTGAACAACCATGACATCTGCTTTCCTCACGAACGCCTCCGTTTGTTGTAAGTTGTGGCGAAAGGTGCACTGAGGTGACACAACAAGTCAAGGCCTTTAAAAACGTTAAGAGAAGGCGTACTTTATCCGATCCATGAAAAGCAGCGTGTCCTTATAACATCCTGCATATCACAACAGAACCAAAGTCTGGCAACATGCAGAACATAGCTGTATCCAATCTATTTAAACAGCAGGTCTGGGCCATTGTGACGGGTGCCCAAAGGGACTTGTTCTCCAGACCTCCACCAACACAGACAGAGACCCTTCCATAAGTCCTATAGGTTCAATTTGTTCTGCCAATTATTATCCTCTGCTCTGCCACAGTGATGGAAGGTGTTGTTCAGTGTGCCTGAATGCCACCCTCTCCAACAAAGAGGGAGCCCCTGCCTTTTTTCCGGGGGTCCAGTCAAGCATTCGCTAACAGATTGGCCAGGGCGCTAACCAGTCAGGTCTTCAAAGAGACAAAGACGACGGGGAGGGCAGCAAAGGAGGGGAGAGGGGTCGGTGGTGAAGAAGAATGACCTGCCAAATGAGAAAGAAGACATATTGAAAGGGACAGAGTGGGAGAGAGAAAAAACATATTGAACCGATGGAGAAGTGCAACCTTTTGACCATCTGGCTCGGTGGGTGACAACAGCCTTCATCTGTATTTTTAGAGCTGTACAACACACCAAATTACTCTGTCAGGAAGATTAAGGAGAGTCAAAGGGCTGTCGAGTGGAAAAAAAGAGCAAAGTTGTCCCAGAGGGAACAGTGGATAAACTTTGCTCCATCACTTTACTTTGTCTGTAAATAAAATATGTAAACAGTTCAAACTGTGTAATGAAAGAGGAAAATAGGAAGCCAAGCAGCTGCCTAGAACACTTTCTGTGCAATATATTCTCATTTCTGTTTAAACATGGTTGAGTACATCTCCAATATGATTTCACTTTCGCTGTCCTCCTCCTGAGGAGAAATATGCAAGAGACTCGACTCTGAGAACCTCTGCATTAATTCCATGATTGCTTAAATGAAACGCTGCTATTTTCTCTCTGTCGGCGCTAAACAGGGATCAGATCTCCGTGACCATGACTAATCTTCCGCTGCGCTTATTGTGTGTATTGGTGTGCGCCTGATTTTTTTTCTGGCTCTTTTTGCCAATTTGGAAAACTAATTGCTTTGACTCTGACCGGACGAGCAGTGGAATATAATGCAGTGTAAAGCTTCATCTTTCATGCCCATAAATCCCTCTACAGATCCAGCGGTGTACAACACCGGCTCATTAAAATGCATTAGGGCAGGTTTGCCGGCGTTTTCCTCTTTGTCCTCCATCCTTTTTCTGCTTTTCTAGTCGGTGATCTTGCACCCTGGCAGTTGCCACACTCACCCCAAGTTGTTCCACTCCACGCTGGCCACTTTATTCACTTGCAAATACCCTGAGATGAAATGGGTTGCACGCCCTTCCACGGCATACTATCTACCACCTACCTCATGCCTCTCTCGCCTCATTCCTCCATCCTTTGCTTGCCTGATTTTGCACCCCCTCCTGCTGTAATTTCACCCCTATCCTGCTCTCAGAGCCCCCACCACTCCCGTCCTCTTTCTCCACCTCTTCTCTACCCACTGACCAAGGTTGTAGATTGCCGGATTACGCCGGAGCCGGGGGGAGGTCGTCCCACTGATTGTAAAGAGAGGGACAATTGGTCCTTTAGTCTGATTGGGTTCCCAGATAAGCAACACCCGGGATGAGAGTGTGCAGACAGGCATGAGAGGCAGAAAGCAGTGGAGACGGAGTACACAGGCAGCACCAAAAGATCTATATTTATTTATATATACAGATGGAGAGAAGGGAAACTTTACAAAGAGGCCAGTGAGAGACAGAGTGTGGACTCAGGGTGACTTTAGGGAAGCTGATTCACTGCAGGCAAAAGCTCTCACAACTTTTACAAGGCAAATTTAGCAAGCGCACAGGGAAAAGAAGAACAAAGAGATAAGAGGAGGAGAAAAACGAGCAGAAGGAGGAATAAAGTTAAAAAGGTAAGGCATAGATTTTAGTGTGTGTCTGTGTGTGTGTGTGTGTGTGACTTTCACCGGTCACGTTTTGAACTGTGCCAATAACACTTTCAAGCTGTAAACAGGGTACAGTTAGGGATGGTGTAAGTGCCACTGGGGATTCCTCAGCAATAACTGAGCGCTGCACCCGCCGATCGATAGTTGGAATTTCTTTTGGTATGCATTAATTGATAGGGAGTGCTTAGAGAAACAAGCATGTGGCTGTCAAAAGTAGGTCGTGGTGAGTATTTTTTTTAGCAGAGGAGGGGGCACAACAAACTTTCCATACCTCCAATTCTCAGCACGTCTGCGCTGTCGCTGCTTCAAACAAGTCATGCCGAAGGAGAGGAATGCCTATCTGCTTTTAAAGGACCACTGTTTGGCATTCAGACCTCATTCGACAGCCTGAGTTGAGGTTCTAGTTTCTCAAGATGAGGGCTTTTTTTTTTTCTCCCCACTATCAAACCCATTAAGCTATCGCCTCTCTTGTAAGGCCCACAAATAAGATACCAGATTGGCAGGTGCGTCCTCACAGGAGCTGACCGGCTTTTCTTGCCATTATCAGGAGCAGGATTCTCTGAAAGATGAGCATCGAGCGCTGGAATCCATATTCACAACACCGTTCAGGTTTCTCAAATGACATTTCCAGCACAGGAAATGGGCCTAACGAGGAGCGGGGGCTTCTCCAGCTGCTAATTTGAAAGGATCCGTCCCCAAGACACCACGGTTTAATTTGCGACACTGATTGCAAACTTTTCCAGATGACGCTTATGAACTGTGACATCATTTCCATGCACCAGTGCCCGGGATGAATGCCAGTTTGTGTGATTTAATTTCTCAATAAATGACAAGGCTCCTTTTATGGCCTCTACTGAGCGATGAATGAACTGAATGTGCATCGGAGGAGGAGATAGAGGCCAAAACTACAGTAGAGATGGAATGAAAGAACCTTATGGAAAGCTAAAAATAAGCTGGAGCGCTACAGTAGCACAGATGTTGAAAAAGAGGGAAGAATGATGAAAGGGTGAATGGAATATTTTTGTTACCAAACTTCTGAAGCTCAGCCAGAACACAAAGAGAAGCAGAGTGTGGAGGGAGGGAGGAGTAATTAAAAACACCTTACAGTAAACGAGCCGCAGGGAGGGAGACGCTCGTTGCGGCGCAGCGGTGGCGGCGTGCACAGCTGCACGGGCCGAGCACCCCAAAATTAAAGAAGCGGGTTCAAAGTCGGGCGCACGCCAGCATCTGTGTCCTGAGGGGGTCCAGGGTTTGTGGAAGGAAGGCGAATACAGGGTGGCAGCCTGATGGGCACACACACACAGGCATGCTGTGAACTTATATTCATATCAGCACACAAACAACTGTGTGATCTTGAGAGAGTTCGGCCAGATTGCACACACCCCCTCCTCTTAGCTCGATGCTGCCTTTGAAGGCTCGCCCTGTGAGCCAGCTCAGGAAACTGGGTCTTTGCTGCAGGCGGTGACGGTATAGAAACCACAAGAAGTGGTCAGCTTTATCCACACACATACAAACCATACCAGAGGCCACGCTGAAGTAAAGGCCTGTTTATTAAAAGTTAGCGCACGCAGCAGCCGAGTCTCCGTTTAATTATGTGTAAATAAGTAAATAAACATTCAGAAATATTTTTAAAAAACGACACTTCTATAGGGAGTACAGCCCGTCACGCTCGGCCCTGGAAGTGAAATTAGATTCAGAAAGCCCTTCTGCATTTTGCAACAGCAGCCGCTCGACTTATTGTGTTCAGCTTACTGAAAGACACTTTCTCATGCCGGGGCTTCTGCATCTCAAAAAAGTGCATCGATGCAGCAACCTCGCCTGGGTCGGAGATATTCAGAGCTTCCACATGACCACCGCTCTCCACCATGCAAATCAATTGTGGTTAACAAATTAGCCGTGACGTTTTGCCCTGCCGGGGTGGGTGGATCCCTTTTCATGGGTCCACCCAGTTTTTAAGAACCTTTTTCCACAGTCTGGGAGGCCTCTTTTTAAAGCTGAGGTGAGTGGAGCAAAGACATGGCCACTGTGAAATTAACACTTAATAATGCTCCACATAACACTTGAACAGGGTGAACCCATACTAATGTACCACACACTGAGCTGGCCCCTGATAACCTCACAAAGTAAATGAGAGTTTGGAGAATTGAAACATTTCCGGAAAGTTTTTAATAGCATTTAAAATCAAATTAACCACCTCTTTTTTATTATCGATGAATAATTGGCCTATAAAATAAACAAAAATATGAAAAATGAAAAACACGACTTTTGAAATGTTTTTAACATTGCTTGTTTTTTCCATAATGTAAAGTTTAGATCCCAAAAATGTTTTAGAAACTATAACAAGTTAACTTTTTGCAACTTTCCCTCAAAAATAATGAGGTGCTATCGTTCCAAACTTTATGCTGTCCGAGCTTTGCTACTGGCATAACCAACTATGTGCTAACTTAGTAACTAAATAGTAGCTATGTTGTACTTAGTTATGTAGTGTTTTCTATTTTTACAGGGTTGAGTCAAACTGAACAACGTGTGTTGTGTACTTGCCAGAAGAAACTTTTGCAACATTTGACTGTGACCTTCACGCTCGGTACTACATTTTATACGCTTTTGCAGCTTGTCGTGCCTCTCTGAACACTACATTATTCTACAATAGAGATTAAATTTTTACACAAAACAATGCGAAACAACGCATGTCATGTGCAGTCTGTAATTCCTGAAACAACTTGTAGGTAATGAAGCATTCAATTTGATATGGTTGCTATGGGCTCAGCATCTGCAAGCCTCTAGCACAAATTTTGTCATGCACAGTATCCGTGTCAGAAAAGCTATGCAGATGCTTGTTTTTTGTTCTGTAAACTTTTCACTGCTGTGATTTCCAGAGGGTGGGCCACGACCCCCTGGTGTGCTGTGAAGGTACTGCAGACGGACAAAGAGTGGTCATTTACAATAAATATGTACTTTTTTTTTTCAGTGAACAGATTTGAAGAGTTTTTAACTTTAAGTAGATCTGAATACTGCTTTTAGCTTTTAGTCTACATGCAGAAGTACAGAGGTATTTTTTAAACAAAGATTTTCCACCAAGATCGCTTAACTGATTGTATTAATTCAAGCAGGTAAATAAAAATACAATTAAAATAAGCAATCGGTGCATTGTAAACTGGTAAAAAAAAAAAAAAAAAAAAAAAAAAAAAAAAGAAAAAAAAATACAAAAAAAAACAAAAAAAAATT
>VUQG01026813.1:17205-40514 GCA_015106755.1 Etia nguti | reverse complement strand
AAAATAAGCAATCGGTGCATTGTAAAATGGAAAAAAAAAAAAAAAAAAAAAGAAAGAAAAAGGAAACTGAGTTGCCTCCAACAGCAGTGTACCATTCAGTTTATATGCTTGTAAAAGAGTAGGATGAAGTATAAATGTAACTTATTTAATCCTGTTCATTCATTTTGTGTAGATGAAAATAAAAACTAATGTCAAGAGCATGCCAAAGCAATAGGTGGAAAAATATAACCCTAACTGTACAGAAATGTTGAACAATCAGAAACCTGCAAATAATAACCCTATGAAGTCTGACATCATAAAAGGAGTTAAAGGCGCACGCTTTTGAGGCAGCGAGACAACCTTCAGTTTCAGTTTCTGAAAAGCTTCAGCCGGTACAGAGTTCTCAGTGACCTAAAAGGCTGCTTACATGTGGACGAAAGGACAAAACACATGAGACTATGATTTAGCAAAATACCAAATACATATGGACAGGGCCTGTAAGGTAAAATTCTTTGGAATCAAATAAATTCTTCAATTAAAATTTTCTTGTGGAATCCTAAAAGACTTTTGACTAGAAAGAACCTAACTTGGGGAAAAAAAGCTACTGATTGAGAATCAAGTTCAAAAAGTAAATAATCAGAAGTGCAAAAGGAATAAAAAAACACAAAGCAAATACAATACATTTTAGCGCCTTGAGGCAACTGTTGTTTTGATTTGTTGCTATATAAATACAATAGAACTGAATTGAATGTGTGATGAATGGAATTGTGACTAAAGGTGTGGGTGGACTGCAGAAGCTTTAACCATTTCAAACTGTGTTGGGGAATTGTTCTGTTGGTGATCATCACACTGTTGACTCTTTTTGAGTTTTTTATACAGAAACAAAGCAGCTCTTCTTATGCTGTCATGATGGGCATAACACTATAAAACCTTATGCTGAGTTTTGTGGCGAAGCTCATGAAAGATCAGACATACTTTATTTTATTGAGCTCAGTTGTTTTTCATGTTTTGGCTGCCTTCATCTCAATCTATCCCTAGCATCATCTTCTGTCACACTAATCCTGTGCAGGTCTTCCTCTTTTCCTGCCCCATGGCAGCTCCATCTTTAAATTCCTTTGTAGAATAAATCCACTATCCCTTCTCTGGACACAACCAAACCATCTCAGCCTTGCCTCTCTAACCCTGCCTTCAAACAGCTCGACCTAAGCTTTTCCGTCTGAAAAGTGTGTTGATTTAAACTGGATTGAAACAGCATTGATGGAAGCTAGCAGTTCACTGGTCAGGACTCAGAAGCATTCCTTCACAGTAAGGTGTCTGTGATTAGACTAGTTTTCAGTTACAGCTAGTGCAGTTCCTCCATATTTCTTCTTACCGCTCAGATTTATCTGGTACAAATTTACATGCACTGTATTTCACGTGTTTTCTGCCTGTTGACACTGAAACCTTTGCACAAGTAGCCAAGATGGAGCTCAAAATGACCCTCAAAGTGTCTCCAAAAGCCTCTCGTAACAAACTTTTGGGACTTTCCAACTTTATGATGGCTCAGTCGGGTTTAACACCCACTCCTATGAGCACAAGTTCCACCAGTTAATTCACCTGAATGGAGGTGCTTTCTGAGTGTATTCAAGCAGCAGTGAGTCAGTATGAACAGGTGGAGGTACAGATTCTGTCTGTCAGTCGTACCGCGGCAGTTTGTTTTCCTCCATTGGAAGAAATCACTCACCTCACTCCCTCACGCAGGAACAGTTTGATATAGTCTGTTGTTGTCAGATCGCAGCTAATGGAGCAGCAGGTGGACTCGGAGTACGATGATACGACAATATGGTCTATCATTTTCTCACACCAGCTGCTCCCTCTGACAATCACTGTCACTCATTTTCTTCCTCCAACCCTTCCTTCCAATGCTTTCTTTCATTTTAAGACAAACACTGGACAAATTGGATGTTTCTGTAGCTTCTTTTCCATTTTGACTTGTTATTTTTCTTTTGAATACAAAGGCAGATTTTTCTACTTGGAGGAATGCTTCAGCCCGGTGGGAAAATACCTCTTTGCCTTAAGTCTTGCAAAGCTTTTTCATATGATTGCTCCGCCGCCCTCCGCCTAGCTCCTCATCCCCTCAACCCTTCATCTTCCCATCCCCTTCTATCCACTGTTCACACCAGCTGCCGTTTTGCTTAAACAGTCGAAATGCCATAAGATTAACAGAACAGAGATGTGAAGAATGTTTTGCCAGCACAATTACGTAGCATGTCACCTCATTAGGCGCGACAAAATGGAGCAAAATGCCTGGGTGCAAGCTGTGACCTTTGAGGGGAGGAGCCGAAAGGGGAGGCAGGCCTGGGAGCTAATTTGACTTCATAATGGCAACCAGTCGGCTTGAATAGGCAGAAAAGAGGGGAGCAGCGAGGTCAAGTGTCAGTCGTCCTGCCAAGCGGCCCTCGCAGGGATTGTCTTAACACACACACACACACACACACTGCTCAGCCTCCCGCTGACAATGCAGCCACGCCTCCCACCCTTCCCTGCCTTTTGTGCCTCTTCAACAATGATTAACTGAGTTTGGTGATTCAGGGAGTCCACGGCAGCACAATGCACTCTCTCTTACAAAACATAATGGAGTCAACCAATGAGTCAAACAGTCTCTCTTTCTTCCGCTGCTGCAAACTTTCTGCTAACAGCCTCCTCTCTTCTTGCTTTTCTTTTCCTTTTATCCCCTCCCCTACTCGCTCCCTTTTTCTACTTTCAGACCTTAAATCTGCCTATTTTCCCCTGAGCTCATTAATGCAGGAAGATGCGGGCAGATGCAGCCGTCCTCCTAATACATAAAAACAAGATGCAGATGGGAAGAGGCAGCGTAGGTGCCATGCGCTGCATGTGAAAAGGTATTGATTAACTCAGATCAATACCTTAAAAAGCATCTCCTGCAAAAATTCACAGACGTGACCTCGCTGATCTTAAGGATTCCTATGATGCTCGTATCAAAAAGAGCGACATGGAGGGAGATGGTATTTAGAGGCACGAAATCCTGCAACCAGGCAGCACCATAGGGGTATTCAAAACCTGCGATATGGAAGGAAGAAAAAAAAGCCGTACACAGCACACTTGTAATGAACGGTGTGCAGCGCTGAAGGGAGCTTGTAGAACACGGTGTGAGTAGAGCTGAGCAGGGGTGTTAACAGAAACACTACAATCTCAGAACATCACACCCCCGGGCCTTTTACAGGAGGTGTGAAGGAGCTCACCTCTCCTCATGACAGGAAGAGGAGGAAGGAAGAGAAAGAGTGTGCTTACACTTGCTGATGTTTTGTGTCCCGAGCTGGAGGGAAAGAAGCTGGAGCTGGTGCTTCATTATTTCTGTTATCTCCTGCAGGCTCCAAAACATTACATTGCTTTAACATTTTTAGGGGAAGTTTGGGCAATATAAAATGAAATGTGCAGGCTTTTATCAACTTCCTTTGTATGAATATATAATATAAGATAAAAAGATGAAAGGCCTGTATATAAAAGATGGAATTAGCCACCATTAACAACAAATTCGCTTTTTAGGTGACACCTTGGGTTTTTGTAGCCAAAAATAACCTTGTTTATAAGAGAGGGTGGAGTGCTATAGCTACTGTATCACACAAACACAGATACCTGCTAATTGCTGCTAAGAAACAAAAATAAAGAACTACGACTGATGGACGGATAAATGGATTAACCGTGCAGTTCCTGAGTCCTTTTCCTTAGTTGGATGCTGTGTAGCTAAGAGTGCTAATCAGTATTAATTGAAGCACAGATTAAGTTAACTGATTAAGTTCGATAATTACAATCAAAATAAAGTGGAACTGCAGTTCTAGTGGCCACCTGAGGCAGGCTCTAAAAGTGTGTCCATCTGCAAAGACTCTCATGTTAAAACTTCTGAACTTCTAGTATTAAGAAGCATGAGTAGGGTGACGCCTTTACTTACTCATCCACCTGCAGGAGTGTAGCTGCTGTTACTGACAGGTCCCCTGGCATCTGCTTGGGCTCATCCACTAATATTGTACTGGACCTCTTCGCTGTGTGTTTGTGCTGTTGGTGCCTTTTTGACCATTTTATGTGATTAATATTGCGGCTTGCTGTGTCATGCAGACCATCCAAGAGGTCTGTGCTTTAACTGAAATTCTAGTATTTATTAGTCCTTTATCACAAAGTTTATGGAGGTTGCTGGTCATCAAGCTAGCCTGGGTGAGCTGATAAATTACACTGACTAATTTTTGCTGCCAGCCTCAAGTGGCCATAAGAGGAACTACAGTTTTGGTCACTTCATCTTGTTGTCATGCCTATTAAAGCTGGTTGACTATTGGCCTAGCTTGGTACTGGTTGCCTTACTATGAAAATTTAAAAATGCACCTACCAATGCTTCTGATGCTCACTAATTTATATAACATATTCAAATAGAAATTACAAACAGTGGTTCGGAAGTTACATTACTCTGTTCAGTTCCTGAATTTTGTACACCTACAGACTAATTTGATGTACTTAAACGAACCATAAAAACCACAAAAGGTCATCTTCATTCTAAGATAAGCCTCACTAGAGATGTTATAGTTACACATACCTGTGACATCAACAGTCTTTTTGTTCTTCATTGTTTAACTTTTAAAGAGTAAAAATACAGCACTACTTCTTTTGGTTTACCTTAAGGCAACAAAAAAAATCTGAAGAACATCTACCCATTCTCCTCATTTCTTTCCATCTCCACATTGCCAGTACAAGAGGAACCCTCTCATTCAGCCATTATAAGGCTCACACAGATACACAGCTCATTGTAACTCTACAAAAGCTCAGTAGTAGAGAAATAATCTGGAGTCAGTGGAAATGTCCTTGTTGTATCCCGTGGCACTGTTGGAGACCTGTGGATGACAAATATTAACAGAAATAAATGTGTCCAAAATCTGAGACTCATCTGCGCTCTTCCTTTTTCCTCTTCCAGCAGCCACAAAGACGGGACCCGGGAAATAGCTCTACTTGTGAAGAAAAAGGGAAAAGTCTTTTCAAATACTACTCCGTGTTTCATGATGGGAGACCGAGTGCATGCAGTTGCGCGGACCTTGCTCCCCGTGGCTCTTGGCATTTTGACCCTTCTGCCTCATAGCCTTCTGGGTACGCCAGCAGAGGAGGAACACGTAGGGAGCTCAGCACTTCTGCAACGGGCAAAGCGAAGCTGGGTGTGGAATCAGTTCTTTGTCCTGGAGGAGTATACTGGACTGGAACCACTTTATATTGGAAAGGTCAGTCTTTACTATAAGTTGCACTTTATGAACATGAACATACACGTACATGTGGAGGTATAAGATGCAAAGAGTGCAGGTTTCTAGCCTTGTAGGGAACAGGGTTTCTAAGTAACCTTTGAACCGATAGGTGCTGCAAAGTAAATTTAACTCCAACTCCTTCAAACAGAGCAAACTGAAAGATCTATAGGGGAGCTCTACTGCTGGAGGTCATCGGCAGCTTGGCTAGAGCTGAGCACATGAATACAAAAAAGAGAAGATCATGGGTGGGCAAAGGCAAGCTTCAATAAACGCAAGAAGAAAAAAAAAAGAAAAAGAAATTCCAATTTAATCCCTGGATGCACTGAGTTCTTATGAGAGACAGCCTCTCTTCTGTCCACTTTGAACCAGAGCCAGACAGCAGTGATTGAGTTAATTGACTCGAACCGAAGCTTCAGTCGGTCTCCGTTTCTCAGAAGTGGACGGCACATCTGCAGCACCGCTGACATGCTCTCACAAGAGCAGAGGAGAGGTGCTCACAATGGAGCACTTTGATTGCTCGCTTGCTAAAGTGAATTGAACATTTGATCAATAGTTGTAATTCTAGTCATCATCGGCAGAGAGAAGCATCATTTCTGCAAGCTCAAACTTTAAAAAAAAATGCCATTATATCACTAAAAAAGATTTCTCTAGAAAGAGAGAAAGCAAAAAAATAATTTAGTGTCAAGTGGCTGCGCAAATCTGAGTCGATTTAGCAGCCATTTCACTGAGTATTACTCTCACAGTATAGAAATTGTCTGCAGGAGCACATGTTTTCTTTTAGTTTTAACAAATACAGAAGTAAGAATGTATCCAAATTTAAACAAAATGCTCATGCCCTCTATTTTTTCTTACTGTGAAGCCAATTTTACCCAATTTACAAGCAACAAATAAATATTATCAATACAGTTAATACCATAGACACTAAAAGATGGATGTCAAGTGTGTGCTTATTGAAGTCTTTTTTTCTGAGCTCAACCACCAGTTTTGGGTCATTCTGAGTAAAATATTAACTCAATTGTAGAAATTTTGGTCATTCTTAGAATGCTAATTGGCTAATGACTTGTGATCGATGAATCACTCACTTATCACATCTGGTTTAAACACACCAAGAAAATGCTCATCGAGAGGCAAAGGGTGATCTCCATCTTTTTTGCCATCGATGGTTAAATGACGACCAAAGTAACAAATTAATTCTCTCCTGTTGGATGGTAACTTTAAGTTTTTAGTAAAACTGAATGGGCAGCCAAGCTAAGTGGCTAACATAAAGCTGTTTACATGCTTTAGATAATAAGCCATTTTGAGTTTGAAAAATAAATACAGTTTTTTGACACCTTGTATTGTTTTCTTTAGAATGATCCTACATTTTGAATTTCCTGCAAAGCACACCTGTATATGCAGAAGGACTAGCTGAAATGGTGGAGGGTATCAAATTTGGAGGAAAAAGATCGATGTTTTTTAGATTAAAGTAATCATGATTTGTTGATCCACGAAGTCCAAATATTTGACTTTCTTTCCCAGATAACCTTCCTAAGGTAGAGTATATTACTCCCTAATTGAACCTGTTTGGTTTTTCTCTTAAATTCTTGCGAAAGACTATGAACACACTTTTTCCCCTGTAAATTTACAAGTTTTTTTTTCCAGTTTTTCCCTTCTAGTTTTAATACATGAATTTGAGCTTGTTTCCTGTATATTTGCTACTTTTTTTTTTTTCTAAATTTCTTTACTTTAATCTTGAAAATTTAAGTTGAGTTTTACCACCCCTTACCCAAACACTAGTTTAGACTGTTGTAATGCCCAACAGGTACATAACACCACATAATGCCTGACTTTGCCTGATCTTTTTTGAATAGTTATACACAGAAAAGTAATAGTGGCCCCACTTAAAACTCTTCTCAAACTGTTTACATTTACATACTTCCGTGCATGGAAATGAACCGGTTTGGGTTTCATTTTATTACCGTCTATTAAAAAGAAAACCACACTTTTATACTTTTAGCTATTCCTGAATAGCTAAAAGTATAAAGCCCTGATTCCAGAACTACCACTCCCTCAATATCCCTCATCAGCTTTTAAAGCACTGCAGTATTAACTGCTCATCCTCAGAAATCACCCTTTGGGAATGATGCAAACCTGCTTTAATTAGTCTTCTGGAATAATTTCACCGCCACCACTTGGGAATACTGAGGAAAATGTCAGATTCCTAAAACCCATGTGCTTATGCAGACAGAGAGATCTGCAGAAAAACTATTATTTCTACTTAAATGTGGCGTGAAAAATTCTTGTACCTCTTCTTTGCTTCCATTTATCTCGTTTCTCCTCATCTCTAATTTTTGCACACTGAATGGATAAAGTGATTCTGACAGGCCGAGCTACAACCCAAAGGGCCACTCAAGTCCGGGACAAAGCAGAAGAGAGATGTATTGCAGCCTCCCTCCTTAGTTTGCTTCCCCTCAGTTCTACCTACCTCTGCTGAGGAACTTTGTATTCAGAGCCGCTGGGATGTTGGAGGTTTGGGGGTTTGGGCCAAAGCTGAGAAGGAGCAGGTAATTGATAGCCCGAGTGTCAAACTCGCTACTTTCGAAGGCTTTGAAGGAAAGGAGGCATTGGAGCCGGAGAAGGTGGATAAGCAGAGGAAAGCTGAGCCTGTGATATATCACTACCAGACACAGGGCTGAAGCCCACAATGGGGTGCTGATTAGAAAATCTATTCTGGGCTGAGCTGGGCTTTGCAGGAGAGCGTGCAGGTGGGCATGTTGTCGGCAGTGATAGGAAAAGCTGTATTGTCTGCTGCTCGGCAATGAAAGATATTGTAAAAACTACCACTGCATTATCACTGGCATAACAAGTTGCAAAACTTTTAGCAGTTCAACCACCTCGGCTCGGCCCCAGATGAGAAAAACAGCCAAAGGAAGTGTGTCTTGAAAGGAGTGTTTGCAGATTTAGTGCTGTGTTGTGGCCTGGCTGCACACCTGTTGATTATATATGAGACAGACTGGGGGGCATTTAATTTCACTGCGCTAGTGTGATGGCAGCAAGTACTCATCATACGCAGAGGCCCTTTAAGTACAAAGTAAAGTCTGATTGCAGATCAACAGGATGGCATTTGCTCTTAGAGGCCACAAAAGGCTTCTGATTGCACTGCAGGGTCTTGGGCAACAGGCTGTAAGCTGTGATTGCATGTCTACTTCCAGCAACAATATTAAGAGCAACACATAAGCACACACCACCCCTGGAGGTCAAGAATTTTAAAATTTTGGGGGACTCAAAGCAGTTTGACGGTAATACATTAATTTATCATAAGGACGTTTCATATTTTTCCAAATTATTTAGACTACAAAGTAAAAACCATTAACAATGAGCCCATGGTGATGTCAAAATTAGTTAACTGCTAATGACATTACATCAAATTTCAATTTTGCACTCCAGTCCACAGGAAAAGCTTAGATCCGGGTGCCAAAAACATCGGCCAAATACCCACTGATTTGAAGTGGGCCAGACTGGTAACTCTATTGGTAAATTTCCTACATATTGCAAAAAACGTTCAGTGAAAAGAAGTTTAACTACAAATTGTAGTGCAGTGCAAACCCATCAGCACAGCTCTACATGCTAATACTTAAAGAAAAAAACATGTAAAAAAGAAAGCGCAAAAGAAAAAGCATGGGCAGCTCATTAATCACACTTTGTCCTGTAATCACAAAAAAATCTTTGTTAATTTGCAAAAAAAACCCTAAATTTACATATTTATTTGTTTGTTTGTTTGTTTTACTGCGACTTTACTGTAAAACAAACAACAAAAACTGGAAATTTTCTGTTATTTAATGTAATACGAACAATAATAAGCAATTTAACTAATTTAATTGTTTATGTACAACCAAAGTAGTTTGATGCAGTATGATGGGCAATGTGACGTCTTTGTCAGTAAGACGTCCTGGCCCCAGCCCCCCGGGTCTTAGGTTTGACACCCCTGGCTGAAACCATGGAGTAACCTCTGGGGCTGAAAAAATATGGGGAAAAAAACCAGATAAAGCGACATCACCTGAATTATGTTCTCCTGATTTTATTTGACCTACTTTTGATCCAGAGCATATCTTATATTCCATTACTGACGAGAGAAGCGGGACTAAAACGGAGCAGGTGGTCAAATGAAAGCTGTTAATGAAGAATCAGCTTCAACAAGCAAATCATCAGAAGATCAAAATGAATCCCTGACAAAAGCAAAGATACTTTAATTCATCTTAGTCTCTTGAATCAAAGGTTTGAGTGGGCTGCAGCAGATTTTAAATAACAAATTACTTACCCAAATTTGACAATATCCATAAAGCATCACCTTAACTGCTGACAAAAATGCTAGCGTTTGCATTAATCTTTTTTGCCCTGTATGATGTTAAACCCACCCAACCTACTTGCTATGCATCTCTTTGTTAGAGCCAGTCAATAAGACTAAAGCTGGCTTACAGGGGGAGGGGCTTAAATGGCTTGTTTCAGACAGAGAATCCAAAGCCCATTACAGAGCCCTTCTAATAAAAGCCCAAATAAAAATATGAAGCTGGAAAAGAGCGCAACAAGTCCACTTTAAGAAAGAACAGAATTATACCCTGTAACTCTATTGTGCACACTGAATCGTGGCTACTTTTACACTCCTAATAGTCAGGTTGCAAAAATGTGAAATAGCAAATCTTCATCCCATACTTTACTGTTCTTTGATAACTTGACTAATTTCCTAAATAGGGAGCCATGTTCTTCCACGCATGTACTACAGTCTCTTTTCTTGTGTATCCTCATTTCTGGGTGTGTTTTTTTCTGTTTCCAGCAAGTATAACACATGTTTAGTTGGACTGAGATCATGAGGTTGACTTGGACGTTGCTTCATTTGTCCCAGTAAAGCTGTTTGTTTGTCATTTCTGTATGCTTAGAATCGCTGTGCTGTTGCATTTTTCTAAAATTGGAAGATACGACCTAATTATCATTCCCAAAACATATCAATGCCCTAATACTTTTGGACTGCACCATTTGTCTGTTATACTGTCAACTTATGACTAGTCTTTCATGTTGGTCATGAGAATTTTTCTTTTAACTAACAACTCTGAACATCACAGCTCCACTCAGACATGGACAAAGGTGATGGCTCCATTAAGTACATCCTGACGGGGGAAGGGGCGGGCACCACTTTCACCATCGATGACAGCACGGGGGACATCCACGCAATCCAGAGGCTGGATCGAGAGGTGAAGGCCCAGTACATACTCCGTGCACAGGCCCGCAACCGCCTCACGGACAGGCCCCTAGAGCCTGAATCCGAGTTCATCGTCAAGATCCAGGACATCAACGACAACGAGCCGAGATTTCTAGATGGCCCATACCAGGCGGCTGTGCCTGAGATGTCCACAATTGGTAAGCAGAAGGAAAAAGAAAGGCGGGCACATGGTAGGAGACAGAAACTAAAATGTTCACTGTGCATGTTTGTCCATGTTTGCAGTCCTGGCGAACAATAACAAAGTGCATAAAAGCCCTTCAGAGTTTACGCTGTTGCTTGTTCTTACAGCCTTGTTTCCATCTGCTTCATTCACAATTCATAAAGATACTTTTAAAGTAAATAAGCACAGTTAGTTCGTGTCTACAGATGGAGCAATCTTCACCTAAAAGGATGCTTCCTATTTATAACTGCATCATCTCCCCCTAACCTCTGCTTCCAGGAACATCTGTGATCCAGCTGACCGCTACAGATGCTGACGACCCCACATATGGCAACAGCGCACGTGTGGTCTACAGCATCCTGGAGGGCCAGCCTTATTTCTCTGTAGATGCCAAGACTGGTACGAAGCTGCAAAACCACTCATTGCATGCAGAAACTGGAAATTTCAAGCTTCACCAGCTACTAACTATTTTATGAGCTCCATATGAATTTGTAATTACTCGGAATGATGTCAGATGACCTGATAAAGTCCACAAACTTCCTTAAGATTTATTAACAGGCACCTACCATCTCTTTTTTAACACTATATCACACTGATTTTGTCTGATTTTAGCAGTCCACACTTTATACCCCTGTGTATACCAAACTGACTTTGAATGTAGGAAGCTCAGCGTGGTTCCTGTTGTTGCTATGAGACTACCGAACACTTGTCTGAAACGCGACGCAACTTGCCACGTCTCTAACTCCTGGCACCCGACAAAAAAGAGCTCAAAGTGTGACTTCTCTGTTTAAAATGAGGACAGAATAAGACAGGCGCCGCCTCATAGCATGGAGAACAAACACTTGGAGAAATATAAAATTAAATACTATGTATTTTGCAGTACTTTTAACCAACTTGCTGGTTTCTTCTCACCTGCTTTTCTCTTTTTATCTCTTTCCAAGCAGCAGTTGAGTCCCAGTTACTGGCTTATGTTTTGAAATCAACAAGTAGTTTCTTCTGAGATGATTAATCCATCGATGGTGACGGAAAATATACTATTATTTATTTTTTAGTCATTTTACCAATAAAGGACTATTTGACGTTTTTGAGAAATCTGCTTTAACCCACATGCTGTGAGCCTAGCTTAACATAAAGACTGGATCGAGAAACAAACAGCATGCATTGCTTTGTATTAAGTATTTTTAAGTATTTCTTGCAAATGCTTTTGAGCACACTGCTTAACCTTCTTCATTTTAATCAGTACCAACGTGGGAAAGTAGTCATCTTCTGGACCTAGCTCCATGTTCTCTCCATGTTCTCTTTAATGAAGTAATTTAAATAATAATCAGTATACAATAGATAATAAAAGGGAGTGTTGCACCCTGTACTTAAAGCTAAATGATATAGGCTACTACATTTGACAGGGCCCAAACTTATGTGTGGCATACTCCCTTTTGGTTGCAGCAAACATAAAAAAACAGCAGTCACTTCTCTGAGACTCTCACATTAAAATGTCTGGCTTTATAGCAGAGATAAATATGTTTAAAGCTTGCTACAACCTGTCTGTATATTTAGGATAATTGTGCTGTTGCCTTGTTTTAAAACTGAAACCTAACCACCTGGTTTTTTTCAGGCTTTAAGTTTTCTATTGTTGTTGTGGCGACTGTGACTTGCAGCTGGAAGCCACAGCTGCCTGTTGTTGCTAGCTTTCTCTTAGTCATCACTTTCTCTAATTTAAGTCACTGAACTAGATTTTGTGTCTTTTTTGTGATATTAGTGCCTTTTATCAACTAATATTCCATTATTTTGCATCCAGTTAACTAATTAAATGTTGTCAGGTATGCATTAGTCACACCATCTCATCATTCCTAGTGTCACACACATTCATACAGTGTTTTTATCTAGACATAACATTACACACATGAAGCACTGGGGTAACTAGTAGGTTCAGCATCTTACCCATGCTTCAGACCATGGATGGGAGGAGCCACGTATCCTGCCTTCCAACCCGCCACAGCCGCCCCCGAAAGACAGGAAGAATAATGCATGATTACTAACTGCAGATAAGAAACAGAGTACAGCAACATGGAGCCTAAGCAGGGACCTCAGGATGACAACAGACGATTCCAAAAAGGGAGACAGGACTATTTACACACAGAGGGTGTTTAAAAAAGTGGAAACATTTTTGGTAGTGCACTTCCACCTTTGTGTATTTATCATTTTCCTGTTTCAACATGACAGTGCTTCAGTGCATGAAGCCAGCGTACAGCATGGTGTGGAAAAAACGGGACTTGTCCAGACAAAGCCCTGACTTTGACCATCTAACAGCTTTGGGATGAACTAAATTATCAACCCACAAGAGTGAGAGACCTTTCTAATACTCTTGGGTCTGAATTAGATCAAATTACTGCAGACAGGTATCCTTTGAAAGAAGAAGAAGAATAAAGAGTATTGCTTGGCTAGCACGTTTTACAAAATAACAGCGTTATAAAAATAAAGTAAAATAACATGTAAAAGAGGAAGATTTCTTTAAACCTATAGCTTTCTAGGATGTGGTTAAAGCATCTACCACCATGTCCAAAAATCCATTAGTATCTCTGGCCAGTGTTTAACACAGCTGTCCCATTTCTTTGTCAGCACAGAATCTGTTGCCAAACCGCTGAGGGTGCACTGCCCATCAACAGCCAGTCAGACTACTGCTACCGCTGCTGCTGTAGGTCGGCTCTGCAGCCATCAATCAGCCTCACTGCCTCGACTATAAGCACAGCTTTTATTGGTGCTGCCACAATGTACAACTTAAACACAGACAGCCTTGGAGCTGCCCGCGACTTGAACTCCTTCTCTGATTCTGTAGCACAAAACTTTTACCTTGCATGAATTGTGCTGCAAATTTAAAATTAAAGCAATTAAAAAAGCACGCAAAAGCGATTCAGAGAAATTAGGCTGTAAGCCAAAAGTGAGGTGTAGTTGCAGGGTTGAGGTTGGTTACATGCACTATAACTGTGCAGCTATGCAAAAAAACTTATTTAATCCTCCAGAAGCAACAATTTCTTACTTTACTCTCATTTTCTGTTGGAGCTAAAGTAAATATGATTATTTCCACTTCTTGATTAGTACACTGAGTGAAAACTTCATTAGGAACACCTGTGCATCTGTGTAATTATGTGCTCATCTGATCACTCAATCATGTGTTTGCAGAGCAAAACAAAGAAGTCTGCAGATATAAGTCTGGATGCTCAGTTAATCTCCACATAAAATATCAGAATCAGGAGAAATGTGGTCTTAGATCATTTCTCCAACTGCTGATATTCTGAGATTTCCACCACAGCTGCTTCTGGAGTTCAGTTAGGTGATAGGTCAGATGGCAGACTCGTTGGAGCTGGCAGACAGTAGCATAGATAACCAATCTTCTCGTCCATGCTGAACAAGAAAGCATTTGAGTCAGAGGTGGACAGGCTACAACAGCAGAGGACCACATCGAGTCTGACTGAGGTAGCAGAGGTCACAGACTCACTAAAACTGGACAAAAATGTAACTTGGTCTGATTAGCCTCCTTTTTGTGCTAAAGCTGCAGATAGCAGGCTCAAATCTATGGTCAGAGATGATGTTTTCAGTGCCACAGTTGTCCATTTCAAGGTCGTTCTAGAAGCAAGTCTCGCCAAGCCATCACGTTAAGTCAAGTACTGCAAAATTATTTTGAAGTCCACTAAATATGAAGCCACAAAGTTTGATTCTTTTGCCTCAAAATAGAATCTAAAAAGGACAATATTAAATCTTCATCAACAGCTAAATACAGAGTGGTAACTATTGACTGTACTTGAGATTAATGTAGCCACAGATATCCATTGTTTTTGGACATTTTGAAATGTCAGTAATAGCATTTTGACCACCACCACATTATTGTTGGGGTTTTTTTTCAAAGTCATGGTAGTCTTATGTTCTTGGGTTGAAGGCAACTCTTTTTTTAGGTCCTTGAAAAATGATATCATCGATCAGTCGCCTACAGAGATATTTTGAGATCCCATCTGTTTCAGCTCCCACTCACATCTAGATACATCTGACCCTAATAACTCTCACGATAACAGCGTAAGTCAAACCTCAGGTCTACTTCCAAGGTGACAACTCCACTAGGGTTTAAATGGCTGGGAATCCCATCAGCTGTTAAAAACGAAGAAGCCTCTTGGATGAGAAGTGAGATGATTCACTGGTAAATTGTATGAGTGCAACAGCTATACCTGCTAATTAGTGCTAATTAACTAGATTTTCTCTCACCAAAACTGAAACAAAAGCTTCATTGCCAGGCTGTATTTAGCAGCAGCCCATGTTATTTGTCAGGTAATTCAATTACACGGTTCAGAGGTCCAGTTCAGTGACTCCCATTAGCAGAGGTGAAGTCTACCAGCTACCAAAGACAGAATAAACAGGGACATAGCTACCATGATGCGTCTCACTGGTTGGTGAAGTCACGCTATAAATAAATCAAAATCCATTAGCAAGTGAAGCAGTGAGCATCACCAGGATAACAGTCCTTTCTGGAACTTAGGATGACCAATTTCTAATTTGGCTACATCTTATGTACTGTCTATGGCAAATACCTGTGCGTTCATCTGCTTGTGCCAGACCCCTAACTCATCCAGGTGGATGATTTAAAATAATGTGTCCTTTGTAGAGAAACTATCCGTAGAGGCCAAAAAAAGCGTTTTCATATCAGGCTGCAAAGATGTTTTTGAATGACCACTAGAGGAGCTGCAGCTTTTTGCACATCTGTGCTAACTTGGTCAGTGTCTCTGGCTTGTCCCACAAAAGCTCTGGACAAATGCAATCTAAAGTCATCCTATGGCTACAATAGCTAAGAAAAAAGAATGCTTATCAACATTTCTACCACATTAACAAGTAGATATGTCTGCTGCTGTACAATTAAAACTGTCCCAAACGTCTGCTCTGTGCATGTATCAGTGCAACAAGATGATTGGATTTTATATTATTTCTCAGCTTGGGTGTTGATTGACTCTTTGTGGTCTGGGACATTTGCCCATAGATTTTGATTCATTATTATCTGAATACCATGTCTCCCCTAAAACGTTCCTGGTCATGTGCACGGTTTACAATCTCCTAATGACTGCTCTCAGCATGATAATGCACCATGTCACAAAGCCAAAAAAGTAATTTGAACCTGGTTTCATTAACATGACAATGAGATTATTGGGCTTAAGTGGCATCCACTGTAATGATGCACAGATTGCACATATGTCTGCAGGCACAGTGGTTAATCTGCATAAAAATTAACATCCTGAAAAACAGCGGATGGTTTGTGAGATGCATCATTAATGAGGAAAATATTAATTATGATTTTAAAAAAAAATGTTTTTCATTTTTCATCAGGCATAAACTAACTACGCTGTCACTGTGCTAGCTTGCAAAGTGCAGTTTTTTTTTTATTTAAAAACAGTGTACACTCAACATAAAATCATATCATACTAACATATTGGGTATCCAAATGAGAAATAACGGTAATGTGTGTTCGGGTGGGGGACTCTAAATTAGAGAAACTAATTAGTTGTGGTGGGTGGTGCGAGGATGATTTATGCATGCATGTGGATTAGGATGACACTGGAGTGGATCCACTCATTTCACCGCCTCCAGGCACCAGCAGATCACCTTTTGGATGTAGCAGAATGTACATTTATTGTCCACTTTATTTGGTAAACCTTGCTAGCGATGGGTTTGAACTCTTTTTGCCTTCGTGACTGCCTTAATTCTTCATGCACAGATTCAACAAGATGCTGGAAAAATCCTTCATAAACAAGGAATTTTTGTGTACATAGGACACAGGTCACTAATATCACTGAAAATTAGTATCCAGAAACACAAATCATTAGATTATCAGGTGTCATTATTATTTTTTTAATAAAAAGCCACGAGACTGTGCTGCTTGTCAAAAGTAGAACAGGAAAGAGGAAGAAAGTTGATCATCAAGGTTTTACGTACATTTCAGGACACGATCCTTTGGCTGTTTGACCTCAGTCTATGTCAACTGACCTTTAATTTGCCTCTCTTTTTTAGGTGTGGTCCGTGTGTCCCTGGCAGACATGGACCGCGAGACCAGAGAAAACTACACTGTGGTCATCCAGGCCAAGGACATGGGCGGGCAGCTGGGGGGGCTCGCCGGCACCACTACCGTCAACATCACGCTTAGCGACATCAATGACAACCCGCCCATGTTTGACCAAAGTAAGCAACCCTCTGCACACGTGTTTTTCTTATTTTTATTGATTTTCTACCTGAACCCATATCAGCCTTTTCTCGAAGAGAAGCAACATGTACTCTGTCTCAGCAGTAATGAAACAGCAGCATGTGATGTACTGCAGGAATACTTGGAAAGCAAAAGAAAAAGCTTCTGAGTATATACAAACTGTGCAGCTTTGAGCTATGACTCCCTGAGGTAATGAGGGCTGAAACAAAGCATTACTTTAAATGTCAGAAGATATTCTTCCAGTGAGCTGATTTGTCCAACCAGCAGTCCACAAATTAGCTCTTAATTTTTGTCAGACAAATGACTGAACTGAAAGGAAGAACAAACAAGCATTTAACTTCTACTGCAGTAAACACTTTTTAAAATCTTCATAAGAAGTCCTCTTTTACAGCAAAGTTAACTTTTGGAGTCTCTGGAGTTTTGTATATTTTTAGGGTTCAGCACAGTATTACCCAGGAAAAAAATACTATTTTAATATTTTTGGTAAGAAGTAGGATTAAGTCTCAATTTTGAGCCAGTTGGTGTTTTTGCTTTCTGGAAGCATAGCCTTAAAATGATGCTGACTTTACACTGAACTCTGTGTTGTGCATCGTACCACAGCCTGAGCATGCTGCGTCAATTTTATATGGAGAGATCTGTGGCTGAGACAGACCAGGAACCCAAACTCAGAGCCCTGAAATGGCCCTGAGATCACTGTTTAGTTTCAGGGTTGACACCTCATTGATGGTGTGCTTTGTGTATTTTTAAAACTGCCCCCAATAAGAATTGTACAAAACTACTCATCTCTACATCTATCCACTTCATTTCTCTGGAGAACCCAAGCCATTAGCCCCTCTGTCCACTTCTGGCCACCAGTCCCCAGTCATTTACCCTCTGGCCTCCTTCCTCCCTCCCTCCTCTTCTTCTTCCCAGCCACCAGACACCCCATGCTGTCTCTTTCAATACACCCATTTCTACTTCTCTCATTAGGTCAGGGGTTTGTCTAGCTGTCTGCGGTCATCTCGGCTTGGTCGACCGGTGGCTTCGCTCTTAGACAAAGAAAACACCCAGCACCCACTTCCTCCTCCATCACCAGTCCCCAAACCAATTAACGCCATCACTCCGATGGAACTTTGATCGGTTGTGAAGAGCTTCAGGGAATCCCCTCCGTCAAACACAATGTGCAAGCGTTTCGCTTTAAGGCTGCGGGGAGCTCCACAAATTGGGCAGCTGTCACCTCTTCTTTGAGGTTAAACGGTAGATGAAATTCAAGCCGACCCATGAGACAGTAGATAACCCAATTGTGAGGCGTTTATGGAGCCATTTATTTCATCCGGCTTGAGATGTGGTTTGGAGACAAGAGGAGCCGAAGAGGTTTGGCTCCCTCTAGAGGACTGAAAAGTGAACCAGTTTGATTACACTCATGTTAATCTGTCTCTTCAGGGCTGTACCAGATGAGCATTCCCGAGTCGGCTCCTGTGGGTTCGGTGGTGGGACGCATCTGGGCGAAGGACAGGGACATTGGGGTCAATGCTGAGATGAAGTACAGCATCATCGACGGAGATGGAAGGGACACCTTTGACATCAGCACCGACCCTACAAACCTCTTTGGTGTCATCACAGTGAAAAAGGTACGGACTAAAGACCACATCTGTGATACAGATAAAGATTTTCATGATATGGATATTAACAATCCAATTTCTTTTTCTTTTTTAAGAAGAAACAGTCCATTTTTATCATTTACAAAAGCCTGAAAGGCTTCTTTGTCCTACACTCAAAAGTCCCTTCAGGAATCTGTCAATTTAATTTCACCTTGAGTGAGGGAAAGATCACATTCTTTTTGCAGCATCTCTTTGGTCAATTCAGCACTGAAATAAATACTTAATATTTATTTTTCATCTTGAGCTGGACAGAAGGTCCTAGCAGATAGCCCAAGCATTTGCAAATATCAGCAGTTTAACCTCTTATTCTCAATCAGCCTCTTAACACCAGAGTACATTTTTAAAAGTTTGAAATCTTGAAGGTTTTTGTGTGTTACCCCATCAGCCGCTGAACTTTGAGAGCAAGCCAAGCTACACTCTAAAGGTGGAGGGAGCCAACACTCACCTGGATCCGGCCTTTCGCCACCGCGGGCCCTTCAAGGACGTCACCATCGTGCACGTGAGCATAGAGGACGTGGACGAGCCCCCGCTGTTTGACTCGCCGGCGTACTACGTCGAGTTGCCAGAGGACGCAGAGATCGGGACTGTGGTGAAGACCGTGTCAGCGAGGGATCCGGATGCTGCCAACAACACTGTGAGGTGAGGATGACAAATAAACCACTCCAGATTTCGTGTGCTTCAGTAGTATTGCAGTTTTACTGGAAACATGCTTACTGTGCAGGATTTTAGTCTACATTTCAAGCATTTAAATAGGTCAATAAATACCTTTGATATGACAAAAAATAACCTCAAAGGCAAAATGTCTATTCTTTGTGATAATGCTCCAGTTATGTGCTTCGTATGGTTTGATTTAGCATAATTTCTGTGCAGACGTCTGGCAGAAACACTCTACTGAAAGTCCTCTTTTTTGTTTCTACCTGCTCCAGATTTTATACACCAACACTATAATATATGTAGATACAAGATGCTTGATATAAGGTGTGGCCTTATCTGGATGTGATGCAAGCAGTCACTGTCTGAACATGGACTGCATAAGTGTCTCAATCTGTATCTGAGGATTTTTTCTCCATTCTTGGATAAGTGTAGCCTGCAGTGGATGCAAAGGTCATTGGTTGTGGTTGAGTCTGATGAAGGCGTCAACCCAACATGTTCAGAGAGACATAGGGACTGAATGCTGGCTAGAGAAGTCTGTATATGGCATAAGCTTAGGTTGGAATGCCTCATCTCGGTAGCTCAGATTCCACCAAAAACAATCAGATCAGGTATGGTGCTCTCATGGATATGTATGCCAGCATCCTGCATGCCAACAACCCAGCCTGGATCAGCTTCTGAGACCACTGGCTTGAGAAGGCAGTAAACTGAACCGATTCTGAGATGCATCAATCAGTTCATTTGTGTTCGGCAAACAAATTACCAATCCCGGCACTGACTAAAACCACTCAACTGGAACCAAGAAAGACTCA
This sequence comes from Etia nguti, assembly GCA_015106755.1. Classification (NCBI taxonomy): domain Eukaryota; kingdom Metazoa; phylum Chordata; class Actinopteri; order Cichliformes; family Cichlidae; genus Etia; species Etia nguti. Next base: position 20,510 of record VUQG01026813.1, on the reverse strand, counting down.
CAGAATGTGTTTGGGTTTTCTCAGAGATTAAAATTATACACTGAGAGGTGAATTTAAAACAGAGGTTGAAAAAAATTCCTACTTTCCGCCTTTAAATACAGAGATTTTTTAAGCACCTTATCTATAAACTTGAAAACTTATAAACCAAAATATATGTAAAATATGTAGGTAATTTTAATTGATTTCATCACAATTTTACCAGTGTTTTCAATCCAGTAGTTTAATAATGTAATAACTGCAGTCTATCTGGAGCATTATATTGAGTTAAATCTGCAATTTTATTAGTTTAAAGTAAAATAGGAGTAAAGTAACCTGTATACCAGCAGGGGGCAGCATCACAACACAACTCACAGCTGGCTGCAGCTGCAGGCTGATATGACTGAGCTCCCATTTATCCACATGTATGTTTAGAGCAGGACAGCTGACACGAGATAGAGGACAAATCTGTGTAACAACCAAAGACCATGCAGAAGTAGAGACGCTGACGACGTATGTCATTTATTTCAGTCTGGTTTGTGCTCAGGTAGAACAGATGTTGTGTGGTGCGTCGATCGTCCAGACTGCACCTTTCATAAACTAATTAGACATAAAGCCTTTTAATTAGGCTATTAATCATCTGAAGGAATGAGCGACTGCAGGGGTGAATGAGTGCTTCACACAAGGTGCACCCCGTCCCAGCTGTCCCTTTTTTCAACCTCGATCGGGGTGAAAAGTAAAGGAAGAGGATGTAGATGACTCCTGTGTGTGTTTGCTGCACACTTTATCCGTCTTGACGGACACTCAGCAGTTTAACCCGAGTGCTGTGTCATGGTTTTCGTCCTCTTTCACTCATAGATGTTGATTTCTATTGTTTTCCCCTTCACTGACAGGTAACACGTCATGCAACTCAACTGTATAACAGTACTGCACAAGTCTTAAGTCATCCCTCATTTCTTCATATTTTGTGAGTGAGATGAGGAAATAGGTGATTTATTTAAACATGTGCAAATGTACATGGACATACATGTGCATATCTGAAACACATACAAAACAAAGCACAAAAATATTTGCAGAAACAGTTTTGAGGGTTCTAATGAGCTTGAAAGTCAATTTCTGGTAGGAGCACCTTCATTTTTCAACACAGCCTGAACTCTCTTAGGAAAGCTTCCTTATAATTTATTTAAGTATTTATTTAAGTAGTCTTTAGGAACAATTCTCCAATTCTCCAACCTCCAAGCTCATCCCTCCAGCTCATCTTTGGATGTTAGCTACCTTCAGATGACCCCACACTTCTTCATTAATGTGGAGGTCCGAGCTCTTGGGAGGACAATCTACCACTGATTGTGTTCCAGTGTGTGTTTTTCTACCCAGGTAGGATTTTACTGCACTGGCAGGGTGTTTGAAATCATTGTCATGCTGAAAGATTTAGCCATTACTAATGAGATGCGATCCAGATGGTGTTACATGATGGATAAAAATCTGACTGTACTTTTCTGTGTTCATAATTCGATCAATTTTGACAATTTCTCCAACGCTGCTGTCTGAAAAGTAACCCCAAACCACCGTGTTTTACAGATGGCTGTAGACACACTGTGAATGTGTATGAATGTTAGATAGAAAGCACTTAAGGATAGGAAAAAGTCCCTGTATGAATAGGTGAATGAGGCAATGAGCCACTTCTTCTTTTGTCCTTAATTTTCAAAATTTTTGAGGGACACACTGCCATGCTTAGATATATCAGGTTTTCAGCTAAAAGCTCTTCAAGAATCATCTTGTTGATACAAAAATACAATTTCACGTCTGTGTAATTTTTGACATCTTTCATAGATTCAACTAAAGAAATGGGGAAAAAATGTGTTTTTGCAACAGGCTGCTAATAAAAAAGTGGCTAAAGATACAATTTAAAATTGGTTCTTTGCTAAGTAGTCTGTTATGTGTAGATACAACACTGGTTCATCCCTTGAGTTAGATGCCTTTTTATCCTTGAATGACTCATAGGTCAGGATTATATGGTTTTAAAACATTCTTACAAGGACTGGACTGAAAATAAGTGAAAAAGCAGCCAATGTCCAAAGAAAAGCTTGGAAAACTATTGTTCAGAACACGTTAAATAAAAATGATAGCAAAAGTCCAGTCTCTTGGCCTAAAGAACGTGTTTGTTTGTTTTTTATTTAAAATGAACCTCATAGCAGAAAACTGATTTTATTTCTCATTCCATTTTCCCTAAAAACAGCCCCTTTGTTAGCTGTTTGAAGACTGAGTGCTTCTTAAAATCACAAGATGCAGCCAACGCTCCGTGTACACATTCATTGATGAGGTTACCATGTACTGCTGCAACTGAAGTGGCTGCGATATGCTGGAAGTTCTTGGAACAAGTTCAAATGCATCATTCTTTACTAACTCACTGTTATAAAAGCCTGCTATTTATTGAGAGTTAAAGCAGTTTTTCTTATTATGGCCTAGTAATGAGGACAAGGAGACTTCTCTCACATGTCTGTCTATGATCAGTAAAAGCTGAGCTTGTTCACTTGAAGTTCTGAAGCTGTTGAAGTGGCTTGTCTCCAAAGAAAAAAACAGAACAAACAGTCTGTCTTCTTTTTAATCAGCTTCTTTTTAACACTTAAAAACAGGAAAGCACAGGTGTTGCTAAAGACATTAATGATGGATGCATTCTGTTCAGAGCAACCATAGTATAAACCATTGCTATCACCTTTGTTTTTGGGGGGCTGTGATGAGACGAGGTGGATCAATTTTTGAAACTTCACAATCATTACTCTAAGAGTAATTTTTTTTTGCCATGGGAGATCTACAGGTAGCCATCCACGGTTTTGTCGATTAAAAAAGTGCCAATCATGACCATCAGCAGAAAACTGATTTCTAATATCTGGAAGCAGCAGGATTCAGAGCAGCTGAAGTTGCAGTCTGAATATGTCGTGTCGCTAAAATCTTTAGAGCTGGCCAAGCATCAGTGAGAGATTTTCAAAAATCCAGTTTTGGCAATGGGAGCTGCAGATAACTAAGGAATCAGCTGTTGCAGCAGCAACAACATCAGATGTCAGATAACAACAAGCAGCAGGTGACCTTCAGTGTCTCTGTCTGCCCCATTTTCATCCGTCATCTCGCTGTCCTTTCTGCGCTGCAGCGTGACTGCCAGATACATCTGAATGCACTCACCTCACACTTTTTCACCTGCTTTTTCACACACATTGCCCCTCCTTCCTCAGGACTGTGGAGCAGTGATATTAATAGAGATCCTTCAGGGAGATCCTCGCCAGCGGCAGACATGCCAATCACGACCGTTTCCTGTCGGCAGTCGGTCAAAAATG
>VUQG01026811.1:18708-39786 GCA_015106755.1 Etia nguti | reverse complement strand
TGCCGTGATGCCCCCCCCCCCCACCCCATTTCTTTAGGGAGGGAAAATAGTCAAGAAAAAAAGACAAAAATCCCCGAGCTTGCCTCTTGACAGCTTGGGACGTCTGCTGTCCCCGGTGTCCGTACTGAATGTGGTCAGAGGGCAGCTGCGTAAAGCACCGTATTTTTCTGCACACAAGTGTCATCGCACCTTTCGGTGATGAGATCTGATCTCGCCCCTGCCTTCTCCACCCTCCCAATCGCTCCGCTCCAAATACGCTCGCCCGCTGCCGTGATCACTTGGTCAGCCGCCGAGGGCTAACATGGGGGTGCGAAGACTGACAGAAAAAACGTCTCTGAGCGAGCGCTTGCCGGTATGTTTAAATAAGTTTTTCCAGTTCAGTCCTCCTCTGTCTTCTGATTGGCTCCCTACTCTTGAGGCTGAGCCCACCCCCTCTCCCTCGTTTTTTTTGGCCGAGGGGCCGCCAATCAAGGTGACTGACGTGGTGAGTGGGGTTATTGGGGACTAAATGAAGGGATCAGTCGAGACTCTTTGCTGCTCAAAGAGGCGTTCTCCGGAGAGGTCAATGGTAACGTGGTGACACCCTCACGTTTTTGTCCACTACAGTGGCTCCTCCTCTTCCATGGGCTCTTCCTCGGGCCTGCTGAGGAGATATAACACAGGAATATTAATATTAGACTGAAAGAATGGCTGTCATTAACAAATCGCATCCTCAACTTTACCAGCACCAACGAGGACTGAAAGAATGGGAATCCAATGTGGAAAGATAAAACTGCAATTCTTCTAGTGGCCACTTGGGGCCTGTTCCAAAAGTGAGTCAACCCCTATTGACTCACATGTTAAAATGCCTCTACAACTCTCTAAAGCAGAAAAAAACATGTTGGCAGCTGATAGCAAAAACAGTTTTGGTCTCGATAGCTTATTTGCTATTTCATGACACCTACGAAGGGGGCCTTTTTTTATTGATATACAGGCATTTAAAGTTTTTTAAGACTAAAGGCCATGACACACCAAGCACATTGCAAACCCTCCCCCAACTCCCTCCAAAAAACCCACAAAATTCCAAATGTTTGGATGCAAATTTGTATGTACAAGCACCGAAATTCGTCCTCATAGATTGCACTGTGAAAAAAAATGGACTCAACATCAAGCAACGATGAGCTGGTCCTAATGTTTTACAGCTGAAGTTGTATCAGGATCGCTTTCACATATATTTCATGATGTCAGTGAAGAAGTTTGAACTCTTGATGGGAGGCAGAGAAATCATTTCAGAGAGCCAACTGACCCGAAACAGTGTCTAACTGTGCGTCTGATTTATAGTATTAGTATTACTACTACTATTATTAAAATAGTATTATTTTACTATTTCCATATCATTGTATATTCAGTACGGTTGTGTTTTGAGCTGATTATGCGTTCGGTATGAACGGCTACATTAAAAATAGGCCATAAATTTTACACATCTGATGTGTAAAGACCTTTAAAGTTTGCATGATTAATGGCATCTTTGACTGACCTGAAGTGGGAGCTGTGGCGGCTGTTTGCTGCATGGTATCTCAGCTAATTAACTTTGTAAACTGGACCTCTGGACTGTGTTTGTGCCTTTTGGATCACATTTAATGCTATTTTCTGACAAATTACACACATTGCTGCTTGTAATTGCACTAATAGGCTGCCCAGGAAGTCTGTGCTTTATCATTTAGGACGTTACTCAGCACTCGTTAGCAGGTACATCTACACCCATGCATCTAAATCTCTCCTTCAAGCCATTCAAACAAAGGGTGGCGTCAGATCAGGGACTTTGCCCACATGGCAAAAAAGTTCCTCTCTTCTTTAACCTTATACACATTTATAGGAAACTGATTTAGCTAGGATTACAAAAGTCTACAAACATTGTGGGTACACAACTAATACTAAGTGACGTCAGCATTATTACATTATATTAGATTAGATTATTAGTAAAATTACCGGCCAGTCACTGAATATTTAGCTGTAATTTAACTTTTAACAGCCTTGATGGAGAAGGTGATTATGCCCGTAACACATTATCCCTGTAGAAAACCTCCCAAAAACGTTTTCGACTCCCAAATCTTTGAACTGAATGTCGTCAATAATTATTTATGAAAGGTCTTAAAGTTTGGACAGACCCAGAGAAACAATTCTCCCTGGAGCTAGAAGAGCCTGAGTGGAGCGACTTGTTATCACCTCACAGTATTTTAGCAGATTTCCAGGTTTCCTCGTCACCTTTTTTTTTCTTTTATGCAGGTGATTTTTGCCCTTTTGGTGTCCTGAAGTCTCTTATCTAAATATTAACTGATATTAATTTAAGACCTTAGCGAGAGTGAGAGGGAAGATTTACAAGTTGCTAGTGAGAGGGGCTGTGGTTTGGAGGTGATGGCACTGGCAAAAACACAGGAGGACAAGCTGACAACTCCTAGATTTTCAGAATAGAGAAGATTCATGGATGTAGTAAAGGAGGACATGCAGAGGGTCGGTGTGACAGAGGAGGATGTGAGGGACCGTGAGATGGATCTTCTATGGTAGAAGAAGTAGAAAAAGTTCTTCTTGTTGGCTCTTTGTTTAGGTCGTTTTAAAAAATGACCTCTGACCCTATCTAAAGACAAACAAAGTCACTTTTTATTTCATCTGTGCTATCTCTTTAAAGTCTGAAAACTTTTAATTGACGACAGGCGACATCGATTAAAACGTGAACTGGTTAATTTGATCATTCCAGTCCCCGTTTCATTGATTTGAACTGTTCTGTGCTGCATGTTGTCATTTAGACCTGCAGTTAAGTCCTGTAGTTTCACTAAAGTTGACATTCTTCTCTTTTTATGATTGCACTGCTTGCTCAGAAATGATTCCAGCAACTTGTGTGATTCTGTGGATGACTTTGTAAGACATGTCCAGGGACTATATTTACAAAAAAAACTCCAACAATAGGTGCAGTTGATCAGTACATGCAGAACTTGTTCAATAAACAAATGCATCTTTGAGTTATTTGGAGGTTTTATTGGAGGTTTCCATCATTTCTTAAGGATTTAATTTATTTTTATTTAACATGTTACTCTAACTACACAGACTTGATGTTAACGACTCATACAGAAAGTAGTCCTGGTGGGTGACTTTACTGTTGCTGTGCTTAGAGGTTACATAAAGTGTATAACTCTCAAATAAAGACTTTTGCTCTTTAAGCACTGTGTTTACTTGTGATTTTGGATTCCTTACCTTTGATCCATGGCATTAGAGTTGGCCACAGAGAGAGAGGCCATGGCGCTGACGGCCTCAGCCTCCTCCGAGTCTCCTCGTTTGGCTTCCAGCAAAGAAAGCCCCAGTCGCGGCGAGTAGCGCTGCACCGAGCGCCAGTACTTACCTGAGAAGACGGAGCAGATAAAAGACAGGAGGGAGAAAAAACAAGAAAAACAGAGGAACTGAATAAAAGTAAAGCATTATGAGGGCTGACCTTAAATAAATGAAGCTGATACACAAAAAATGAACCAGAGAGAATCAAAAGTAAAAATAGTTATTTTCTAATAAAAATGTTGCAGACTTTACGGTTTTTTATTTTGTCATAGAGAAATGACATGATAAGTATTACTCAGCTTGCCTTTCAATTACTACTTCCATGAAGGCTAAAGCCTTTCACTGGTCTGGATTGTTTATGAACCTACAGATACAGATTGGGCTTTAATAAAAAATCTGTCCCTGTGGGTATCGGTGTCCTGCGACGGTGAACTCACTGTGAGTCTCTAAAACTTTCTCCAGAGAGCGAACAGCGTTGAGGTTTGGCCTCTGCTCGAGGACAGCCTTGGGCAGTGGGTCCAGCTGCACAGGACAAAAACACAGAGAAAACGCAAACATGAGCGTGCAGGATGACCTGCAATCCTTTTTTAATGAATCTCAGCCCGCTCCAGGACAGCAACGTCTATCGAGTCAAGACTGCCCCGGAGTTTAAGTGTGGATCAACAAATAAATAGAATAAAAATATATGAAATATAAATAAATAAAACAAAATCTAATCAAATGAATAACAATAATTATTTAAGAAAAAAACAAAAAAAACATCACAGAGAAATAAACCAATAAAATATTGCTGCCCGGCCTCAGAATCCTAGAAGATGGCCCTATGGTAGACATTTGAAAGTTCTAGGTCAGTGTTTCCCAACCTTTTGGAGCCACGGCACATATTTCACGTTAGAAAAATCACACGGCACACCACCAAACAAAAATGTCACATAAAGCATATTGATAATTCTTCCCTGCACACCAGGCATTGCGGAATAGGTTTGGGTTGTCCCCAGTATACCTTTTTTGCTTTTTCTTACCACTACTCATGCTAGGGCCTTCATCTGGGTCGGATTTTTCTCCAGGACCCAGGTCAGATTGACTACTTTTTCTTTTCAAATATTTATCTGTTGCTATTACGCGCTGTGTCGTCTCACAGCATGACTATTATTTAATTTCTTCTTCGTGTTCTGTTTTACTGGCAGTTGGCAACCTGTTTAATTAGAGCAGGAGGTTGTACTGCCCTCTAGTGGAAGAGAATGTAATTGTTCTGCCCGTTACTCACGCCGGTCATTTAGAGCACTAATCAGGTGGAACCAGATAATCTTCCATGGCACACCTGATCATTTCTCACGGCACATCTATGTGCCACGGCACAGTGGTTGGGAAACACTGTTCTAGGTGACTTTCTTCTTGAGTTATCGCACTCATCCCTCCTTGAGCCTGGTTATGCTCGAGGTTTCTTCCTGTTAAAAGGGAGTTTTTCCTTCCCACTGTCACCAAAGCACATGCTCATAGGGGGTCATATGATTGTTAAGTTTTTTTCTGTTTTTTTTGCATCACTGTAGGATCTTGACCATACAACAAAAAGCGCCTTGAGGCAATCTGTTGTTGGGATTTGGTGCTATATAAATAAAATTAACCTGAATTGAACTGACAAAGTTGTGTGTCCGCACTGCGTGCCCAGTTTTGTGACGACTTTAGCCTTTTTACGGCTGTAGGGTATAACGGAGTCGACTCACACTATTAAAACTGGCTATTTTAGCTCCACCCCTTTAAGCCAAACTTCTTCTGATTGGCTACCACTTGCATACATTTTGAGAACATAGCGAGCCAAGATATATAATGTGTTTATATAATCACTAACTTCTACATTTCTTCTCATGTCCACTTCCAATCAGTTATCAGGTGTGAGATGAGCAGAAATAAAGGAGCCTGATCCACATCCTGCTTTGACTGGTCTACTTTGTTTCTAACGTCGACCCTTTGAGACATCCTTTTATTAGGATTCCAGCCTTGTGTGCTTTCAGAGTGACCTCCTTACCTCCTGGCTGAGCAGGGCGGCCACGCAGGCCTCGGAGGCATCACAGATGGCGGTGAGGTCGTGACCTCCCTCTAGAGCCAGGACCACGCGGCCTCCGGCGAGGGTCATCAGCTGCCTTGTCAGATAACCAAAACCTGAGGAGAGTTTACAGGAAGGAGGTGAATGCACTTAAATGTATCTGCGTGCCTTCCACAGCAGCTGAAGTTTATTAACATTTTAGCACTTTGTTGGAACCCAAAGACTCGGTTTCAAAGCTCAGTCAGCAGCGTGCGCACGTGTGGAGCGGCTGGAGCTCGAGATAAGAAATATACTTCCGATAATCTCCCACTCACATTTGGACGTCAGAGTGTAGCCGCCCAGTGGGGGAGGGTGTCCCTCGACGGCGTCGAAGCCAGAAGAGACCAACACAATGTCTGGAGCAAACTCGTTGGCTATCGGCATCACCACTGACCTGCGAGTGGAAGGGTGGGGTTCAAAGATTAAACAGTGCATCAGCCAACATCTCAACATCACCTGCACAAAGGCAATACACAAAAAAGATGCAAGTTTCGATCATTTTTGATTTCATGACAAACAGTTGCTTCATTAGAAGGCTACAGTGTGGCAAATAATTAAAGCTGATTATTAATGAACAGTTATTAAACGAGCATCCCACAGTTCAGGGTTCTCAGTTACTTTTATTTGTTTCATGAGCTAAAAAGCTGAATATATCTAGGTTTCATTTTATAGACCACAAGTTTAATATTAAGAAAGTATCATGTGATTAGTTATGGCCATCCAAACAAATCAATCCACCTGAAGAAACACATTCAGATTCCCCGTTTGGTATCATGACAAAGTGGAACAGGAGCTCTCAGAGAGCGCAACTCCCCCCGAAGGGCAAGAGCTGACTGACTTTGAATTTTTGTGATGCTTTTATTACAACATGCTGACGTTGGCTTGATTTTTTAACAATACGCTGATGTCTGACCATTTCACCTTTGATCTTGAAGCATTAGATACGGAAATGGCGTATTTTCTTATCTTTACCCATATGCCTGGAGCAGAATGGGCAGAAATCTTTATGGCGTCATTGTGACCCCACAAGGTGTTGTACTGAAATAGTAAAAAGTATGTTGTAGAGCTTTCTCCACATCCTTTCATATGATAAATATTAATCGATACGGTTTCTTGAACAATTTTTTTAAGGTCAACTTTGAACTTGCTAAAAATGAAGATCAAAGTCAAATACTTTGCCAACCTCGTGTCCCGCAAGGCCCCACATATTGTTGTGAAGTTTGAAGGCCAACAAACAAATGGAAGCGATTACATACGCCCTCCCTTTAGGGGAGAACTTTATTTGGGAGTAGGGCTATAAAAGCAGGCTGCTTAACTCCGAGGTTTCTCGTCAAAAATTAACTCATCCCTCATACGTGCTCAAAGTTTATCTGGTACCTGAAGGCAGCCAGGTATTCTGCATCTCCCATGGGCGGGTCGAGACCTCCGGTGAAGGCAACGTTGACATTGAACCCGACTCCAGGGCCACTGCCCACCTGTGGAGAGGAGCACGAACTTCAAGTGAGCATATGGCACAAATAAAATGGAAAAAAACTTACTCCTTTAATTTTTTAAAGCTTTTTAGCTTCTTTTGGCTAATTATAGGATGCTTTTCCCTACTTCAGATTATTTTTTGCCGTTTGATCAAGCTGTCTTTTAAAAAAAACTACCATTAGAACATAAAGCATTAATAAAGTGATCCTTGGAGAGAGTTCAACTGGAAACTAACAAGATACACTCGGAGCCAACAGATAACATAAACTTGGAGTGCAACCAGCTTCGAGAAGTGTAGACTGAAAAAACTGGCAACCAAACTAAAAACTGTCAAAAAGCTGAAGTGGACCAATTATCATTATCCTTCGCAGCTCCATGGTTTTTATTCTTGGACTCTAGTTCATGTTTAAAATTATCTTTATTTATTTTATACCCCTCAGTTCATCCGCTGTCTGGAACAACTCGTTTTAGCTCATCTCCCTTTAAGGCAACTTTTCTTCATCACACTGAGTCATAAAACACAGTGTGAAGCTGACAGGGCTTAATTATACACACTTTTATCTTGTTATGTGAAGCTGGCCATATTTAATATGCGTATCCTGGCCACCAGGTCAACTGTTTATTAAGGCAACTATCTAATCAGCCAATCACGTGGCTACAAAATCCCAGTAGATCAGGAGTCCAGCCATGTTCAAAGTCACTTAAATTACCCATTCTGATACTGACTTTGAACTTCAGCAGGTTGTTTTGACCATGTCCACATGTCTAAATGTACACATGTGATTGCCATGTGATTGGCTGGTTACATATTTGCATTAACAAGCAGTTGCACAGGTGTACCTAATTAAGTGGCCAGTGAGTGCAAGTTAATAAAAACACAAATAGATTACTAAAAAGTAAAAAGTGGGAATATTCTGTTCAGGCCATACACACTTACCTCATCAGGTGCTCCGCTTCCAGGGAAGAAGTTGCCGTCGTCGTAGCGATGAACAGAGATGTAAAGGACGTTGGGGTCATCGTAGAAGGCTTGCTGGGTGCCGTTGCCATGATGAACATCCTGAGAGTAGAAGAAGAAAAAAAAAATCTAACTGGCCTTAAAAGAAGAAAAACTCTGCATCTTCTGATTAGCGTCACATGACAGAGGATCATGTGACAGTAGTCGGGAGACTCACCCAGTCCACAATGAGGATCTTGTTGACATTCAGTCTCTGCTGCAGCAGTTTGGCTGCGATGGCCACGGAGTTGAAGTAGCAGAAACCCCTGAAACAGCAGCAGACAGGGCGAGAGCTCCTGTTTGTTATGAATATCTTTGCCAGAGCTCCATTTTCATTTTTTTAATGGGACAATTTGAACACTTTTTGAGAAGGATATGGAAAATAAATAAAGCAGGGCCCAAGAAAGCTGGCAGAATAAAGGCACTCAGGACTTTATGTGCAAATAAACTCAATGGTTTATGTAATTTATACTCCAGACGAGCCCGTTCCAGCTCTGGTATTTGTATACGTGCAGATTAAGTGTCTCCAAGTGAGTGCGGTGACGGCTTTGGCCTTACATGGGAGTGCTTTCCTCTGCGTGGTGTCCAGGAGGGCGGACCACAGCGAAACCATTCTGGAAAAAGAAGAGGCAGGAGCATCAGAAGTCTGTTAGCACTGATCACTGTTTCCTCTGCGATCGTAACCGCCATTAAAAAAACATCATAACTTAGCCTTTAAGTGGGAAACTATTACACATGAATCAAATTCAACGCTGAGAGCGTAACAAACGTTAAATCACAGAAAGTAATACAAAGTGAACTGAGGGTTTAATAACTGTAATAAGGCTGCAACAAGGATCCCATACAATTTTGGGGTTAAAACAAGTAAGAAAAATCATTGATGATGACCGTTTGTGTAATTTTCTTTAACAAAATAGCAGAATGCTGGCCACCTGAGGGCAGTTACAGGTGGAACATGCAACCTAAAACTTTCCTTTTTGCTAAAGCATATAGTTAGGGCTGGATCAGGTGACCTTGAACCTTCCCTTAGTTACATTGCGATTGGCCTAGGCTGTTCAGGGCTTCCCATGATGCACTGAGCGTTTCGTCTTCACCGTTGTGCATTTAATCATTAGTTATTATTAATCCCTGGTTCTCTTCCACAGAATCTCTGCCAGAGGTTTCTTCCTTTTACAAAGGGAGTTTTTCCTTCCACTGTCAGCAAGTACTTGCTCATAGGAGATTTCTTGAATTATTGTAGAGTCTTTACCTTATAATATAAAGCGCCTCAAGGTGGCAGTTGTTGTGATTTGATGGTATATAAACAAAACTGAAACAAACTGAGCTCAGTAAAACATGTGGACTGCAAGTAAACTACTCTGGAGTTATTGATAAAGGTGAAGCAGCCAATATGAATGAAGCTGTATGCTCTATTTTTTTCTAGAAAATTCTTGCTTTAACTTTTGCCTGATCTCATTTCAGGTAAGTGATGCTCTTAGGCAGACACAGAGTTGTCTGCAACCAGTGGCCAACTACTCACAGAGTGGTAGCGAAACTGTGACTATCACAACACAAACTGTGCATGGGGAGTTGAACCTATTGAAACGTGTTGGTTGCAGCAGAGAGGCACAACGTTTACTTTGAAGGCAAATGATTTTCAGTTTGAACTCCACTGCTCACTCACCAGTTGGTGAATGTTTGGAGACAAGCTGATGAACTTCAAGAGATTGTGTCAATCTTTTAGTGATCAAAGCAATCACAAAGATGTTTTGGATGCAGAACCCTCTTTGCAACTAACTTCACCTAGCGACAGCAACAGGTACATGTTGCTACTGCAACCACATGTTCCAGTAGAAACATGTGGTTGCCAAGACATCCAGAGGTAGCTCGGAGTAGAGACCCTGCTCCTTCTCATCAAGAGCCCACTGAGGTGTTGCAGGTGTCTTATTAAAATGTCTCCTGGGTGCCTTCCTTTAGAATGGATCTGGGAGGAGACCCCGGCGCAGATCCTGAAGTCACTGGGGGGATTATATATATCTCATTTGGCCTTTGAGCATTCTGGTATCTCCCAACTGGAACTGGAAAAAGCTGAAGAAAAGGACATTCGGAATACCGTGCTCAGCCTGCTCTGGCTGGGCGATGGAGAACGAATGAAAGAGAGTATCTTAAATTTTTAAGTAGCAACTTTAGGCTTCACTCTGAATTTTCAAAGAATGTGGCAAAACTGCAGCACATAAAAACACATTAACTTTGCTTCATCACAGTGGGAAACAGAGCAAGAAGTACCAGACAGGTGTAATCAAGGTTACCTTCAGCTCTCCAGTAGCAACTTTAAAAACAAGCTCTACCACCGAGCCGACAGCGAGGCGAGCCGCGCTGGAGGAGTGGACCTCATTCCAAATGGTGTCGCTGTCCACCTAAGACCAGAAAACCAAGCCTCATGTTTATCAACTGGCTTGGAAACCGACATTGAATAGCGCAGAAAAAAAAAAAGAATAATGCAGAAAGTGTGAGCTGTTTTAGCCCATTTTAAACAAAGCAAACAAGCATTACTTACCCCCACCCCTCCACACGGGAGCCGAACAAACATAGGAGTGATTGAACCTGTTGCAGGAAATAAAGATTACATTTGAAGCTATCAGCAGCTGAATGTGTGTGCGTGAATGTGTGTCTCTATACATGTTTAGATATCTTTGTTAGGGCAGAAAATTGGCATGCTACTGTCCTTGTGGTGACCAACAGTCACTTATGGGGACAAAATGCCCGTCCCCACGAGTTTGAAGGCATTTTTGAGGCTCAAAATGTGGTTTTAGTGTCAGGGTCACAATTATGTTATGGTTAGGTTTAGGCTGAGCGTTAGGATTAGACATTCATTTTTGATGGTTAGGGTTAGGGTAAGCAGCTAGGGAAAGCATTATGTCAATGAGGTGTCCTCACTAAGATATGAAAACGTGTGTGTGTGTGTGTGTGTATAAAGGCTTACAATCAAGTTTCTGTCGGAGTGGGTTGGTTCCATACAGCAGGACGTGGGCTTCAGAGTGAACCGTCTGCAGCTCTTCCAGAGTGGCCTTCCTCCCACGGATGCACTACACACAGACAGACACACAGATGGATTCAGCTCACATAAGCGCTTCACTACTTTGTGTGACGGCTGGTGGATATCTCAATTTTTTGCAAGCCTACCTCACACTGAGCTCTGAGTCCAGTCTCTTGCAGTCGGGACCAGATGCTCTGAATGCGTCCCGCGTGCTCCGGGTGGCTGTTGGTGTTGCCGCACATGCACTGATGCTTCTGCATCAGGGAGTCATACACGAGGCCTTGGGAAACACAGAGAAACATTCACTACACTCATTAAAATGCTCGTGCACACCAATTGTGAAATACCACGTTCATTTTTGTTGATCTACACAATACAGCGGTCTAAATGTATAACGCCTTACTCTTTTATTTTGAAAAGCTGAGGCATAAGATCCTTGTCTGACATTCGCTATTGAGCGCTGCTTTTCCTTCATATTTGTCTGTGTAGTTTGGAACCGAATCGGAGCAAAGTAGGCCAAACTAAAAATATCTTCAGCTGTGGTGCTCACATGCAAAAACTGTCACAAAAATCCGCTTCCTAAAAGAGACGCTGAAGTGGCTGGGAGGAGATTCTTTAAAAAAAAAAAAAAAGATTTCTCCTCAACGAGTGAAACAAAAGAGTGGGAGAGACAAAGGTTTTGGCAAGATTCACTGCTCCAGCTCGTCTATTTCTGCTACCAGATGGAGGCTGGAACCGGCACAGTGTTTTCTGGCCAATTCACCTGATTTTTGGGTGATTTTTGTTTTCTTTCCAGTCCCGAGTGCATTAAGATGGAAATTAAACTCACAGGGAGGCTGCTAAACTGGCGATGAATCCTACTGGCTGCTTTACAGTGATTTTAGATTTGAGTTACAGTAGAAGCAAACGACTACAAGCGCGCACGCAGGCGGGATGCTTCAGTGGGAGGAGAGGGGGGCGATGCTGACCTGTGGTAAAGCGAGGCTTGACTGGAGGATCGGGCGTCGGGACGCTGATCGGGAAGGAGGAAGCGGAGGCCGGAGATGACTGGGCCCTGGACAGGGGGCGGTGTCCTGGGAAGGAGATGGAGAGGCCGGCAGCTTCCATGGAGGCCTGGTAGTTTCTCAGTTGGTGAATCCGCTGCTGCTCCAACAGCAGGGCCTGCTGCTCGCACGCACAAAAATGAAAAATAAAGGATGGGAATTCTAGAAAATGCTTAGATAATAAAACTCTTTGATGTTTTTTTTTTACTGCAAGCGCAACTTGTGGCCAAAAGGTGGCAGCCAAAACAAATAATCTGGCTTTGATCGTCCCTTTTGCTTCTTAATCACATGAATGCTGTGCCATTTCTTTCAAAGCAACCCCCCACCACACTCCAGGACTTCCCCAGGAACACCTACAACCTATCTAAGCCAATCAGGTGCTCTAAAAGTTCATAATGATCCTCTCTGCCTACGTCGTTTTACAGATGAACTCCTCATCTTTTACCTGTCTGAAGAGCAGCTCCTGCTCGGCCTGCCTCTCTCTCTCCCTCTCCCTGTGCTGCTGCTGCTGCAGCACCTCCTCCTGCAGCTCCTGGGGGTCGGGGGGCTCCTGCTTGATGGTGACCCCGTGCGGCAGGCCTCCTCCGTCCTGGTGCTCCCTCAGCTCCTCCTCTGTCTCCTCGGGGTGGCTCTGGTGCTGACGTCCCACGGGCGACTCGCTGGGCTTGGCCATCATCTGCGGGACACGGCGCAGGCAGAGAGAGAGAGGAAGAGACAGAAAGGGGAGTGAGGGTGGAGGGCGATGATGCCGCGACGTGAAATTTGTTTCACAATCGAACAGCGGGATACGACAAATCCAACGTGTGAGGCTGCATTCAAGGCAAACGGGCACGCTCTCCTCTGAAACAAATTCCTGGCAGAGCGCTCTTTTCTCTCGAGCATTCTTCTTTTAACAAGCTTAATTTGGATTACTCAGCCAGATTGGTGTCTTGCTCATTTCAAACCTATCCTTTTTAATTGAATGTGAGTAGCCGCTCTCCCGACTGTACTCCGGGGCAAAATGTGTCTCGCTGAACAGAGACATTCCCCGCTCCCCGTCGCGCCTCTTTTCAGTTGACTCATTCTGGGGCCCCCTGTTAACTGAGCGGTGACTCAGTTGTCTCTTCATTCACTTTTACTGACACGAACCGCTGAAAGGGCCTGAGAGTACTCGCCTCCACAGAGTTTACGATATGAAGGCTGAGAGAAAGAGAAGTGTTTGCTGAAAGTCTCAAGAGTGGGCTACATTTACAGGTGTGTGTGTGTTTGGATGTAGGAATGGCTGTATATGTGTGTGTGTGTGTGTGTGTGTTCCCAGAGCTGCGAGCCTCTGGGTCCCCTTGGCTCGGTGCCAAGGGACAGCATTGACGTCAGAGCATTCACCAACTCCCTTTCAACCCCCTCCTCCTCCTCCTCCTCCTCCTCCTCCACTGTGCTACTGTTCTTGTCTTCTTTGCATCCAAACAGACGTTTCTTTACCCCCATTTTTCACCTCCTCCTCTGACCTATCTGACCCCCCCCTCCCTCCCTGTGCTCCACTTTCCCAGAATCCTCCTGCCTATCTGGTTCAAACTGATGCCCTTTATTTCACAAGCAGTGGATAATCAAACACCTACTTAAAGCAGACATATAGATAAGATAATGGAAAGTTTCTGTTTTTATTAAACTTGTTGCTATACTGACACATTTACACTGGTAAATTGACTGTTTGTCTACAGCAGTAATTAACTGATTACATTTATAACTGACTAATTATTAAATGAGCATAATGTTAGGCCACAAAATCAAGCTCAGTCTGTACTCAGATAATACCTGTTTTATTAAATAGGGTCCAGTATTCAAGTTGCTTTAGCTTGTCTAAAGTCTCTGCTGCAACTGCAAGCCACTTTGCAACCCACATCCAGCTCCAGCTTCTTCTTTGTGTTGTTTGTAACATCTCTTTTATTTTGGAGTTTGGCAATCATACACGTCTTCTTGACTGGCCTATGTTGTTATCTGGGCTGGATTATCCAATGGCCATATTGGGCATACTGTATGCACATGTACAGTTTGGTGTCCATTCAAGAGCCAAATGACAAATAGACCAGAATTGTATTATCTTTAGTGTTCGATGTTAAAACCATATATTATCAAAACAGATATATTTCTTTATCATATCAATTACATAATTAGTAGAATACAGTAGTCCGTATTTTACCTGCCACTTTCTCCCCTACATTACAGAAGCTAGTGGTCTCTCCCAGGCATGACAGGAAAACGGGGAAAAAATGGGATGCTTAACTTTTATAAAATTGCCATTTTTAATTAAACAAACTCAGGATGAAAACATTTCCCTTAACTTTAAAGTTGTTGAGACATTCAGTGCAATGACATGAAAGCTAATCCGGAGGTTAGCAGCTCACAATCAGAATCAGTAGATTTATTAGCTAAAAGTTTGACTGGAGCCAATCAAAGAAGCAAGTATCCATGAAATATTAGTATTTTATTGACTTAATTTTGACATATAAACAATGTTTACTCCTTTTCTAAGCTCTCTGGGCTTTACTTCATTACTGTTTCAACACTCGTCCAGAACCAGTACCGTGGTATTGTCAAGAGGTACGGTCTCTCTATTTTAAACTATTCTGTGTACGTGTATGCAAACACTCCTGTATGATATTTTGGATTACTGAAGAAAGAAAAGAAAAAACAACGGTGGACGACACCACAAAAGGCAATCGAAGACCCAGACAATAAATACACAAGGTAATGAGGCTTCCCTTTAAGGAACACAGGGAATACAGCGAAGGAGGGCAAAACTAAAGCTGAGAAAACCCAAGAGAGCAAACACAGCAAACCCAAACAGAGAATACCAACAAGGAGACAAACTCAAAACACTGCGAGTGATAATCCCCACAAAAAAATCGTCAACTCTGTGTCAAGACCTTGGGACCATGATAGTTTTGAAGCTTTTGCTAACACAGATATTTTATCTGAAGTTCAGAAACATGACCACATTGGCATCTTCTCTCATAGGTACCTTGACGCTGCTCTTCCTGTCTTAGGGTTTGCACCTATGTGCACAGGAGTGTGGGGACGTCCCAAGACAAAACCATATCGCCACTAGAAAACCTTTTGACTATAGTTATCCATTTCTTACTAAACTAACGATACATTTTTGACATTTTGATATGTGATCCAGACCATCTTGCTTTCTGTATTTAGATATGTGCTGAACACATAACGTGGTTTGATCTTGAGCATTATTCTGCTATTTAGCCAAATTAAACACTGCTTTTATTTGTTCAAGCTACACAAACTGTGCACACGTCGGTTGTAAAATGGTATGGCTTCTCAGACAGCAACTACTAGAAGCATGTTTACATTTAACGTTCTTCCATCTCTCTGATTCAGCTGAGGTACTATATATCAGGGGAAAGTTGGACATGGATGAACTATATAAAGAATACCATCTAACGTATCCACACTTGCAGGAAACTGTGGCTAGAAGAAGCTGGGGAACCTTTCTTCAAGGCAGAAAGACACCAAGTATGGCTGCTGTTGTAGGTTTTCTCTTCCGAAATTCCAGGTTACAAGTGCCTTTGTAGAGAGAGTTTTTCCTTTTTGGGCTGACCAACAGAGCCAGTGTGGTCCTTATTAACAAAGGGTTGCCACAGCAGCAAAAAAATAAAAAATCTGTCAAATCAAACATGTAGCACATGTTTGATTTGACAGATTTTTTATTTTTTTGCATTCCATTGCCTTTCCTGACATAACCCCAAAGGGATTTCTGTCTCCTCCCAGGATGGAAATCGGGATCTTTTGCTTGTTAAACCACCAAACATGTAAACCAGCTACACTACGGCGCTCTGCAGAACTCATAAAGTGTGAAATTCAAGTCGAGAGTAACTTTGGATACAGTTGTAAGAAGTTGTACACCTATGCACTCCAGGGGAAGGCCTTGTTGGAATCTGTATGCTCACACAAAAAAAGTACAAAGTGAAGAAGATCATCTAAGGTAAGATGAACTTTGAGACTATAGAATTGACTGTTTGTGCTGTTTCCAGCGTGGTGCTAGATTTTAATACTAAACCGGTGCAATTCTTGAGTTTCAGCCAGCCTCTTTCCAGGGTGCTTAAGTGCACAGCATGTGTGGGCATACCTGCTTTTGCTGCAGTGATGGACAAAACTGAAAAGATCCGATTTTTTGTTCCTGTTTCCTCCTGACTTGTTTCAGTTTTTTATGTATTCTCTTTACATTTTTTGTGCATTTCAAAGTGCAGTAACTGGATTGGTGTTAGCAGGATGGCTTTATGAACTTTAAGTGAATAATGACTTTTAGGTATATAGTTATACTTCAATATGTTGTGCTAAAAGAGAAGTCTGAATATCTTAAATGTGGTGTTTGTTGTATAGTACTGCCATGTGTTCATAACGGCTGCTTGAGAAAATATATGAAGCGTCACCTAAAGTGTAAAAGCAGGAACCACTGAGTGTAATTCTATTTAAAATAAGAGTGGATTACAGCTATATGAACACTTATAATGTCTGGGAGAGTTCCTTGATGAAACTGTATCACTCTGCCTTTTAGCTCACCCTCAGTTCATATATTTATTAATGCATCAGTAGTATAGTTTAATCCCTCATAAGCAACTTGTCTGTTCTTTTTTTGTTCTCTTTGTATGCACTTTGATCAAATTGACAATTTAATAAGAGAGACTGTATTTTAGGCGCAAAACTTGAGCTCCACTTTCTGTTTGGAAAAGTGTCATTTAAATAAAGTGAATGACACATGCTAACAGTCAACCTGCACTCAAAAATATTTATGCCTGAAATGCTGGCTTTAACTAATTTGATTAAATGTCATTTTCAATGTAATTGTATTACATAAGTACAATGTAAAATGCTATATTTAAGGAAATTCCTTCAGCATTAGCATTAGCCAAGAAGTTAGCTAATGCTATTAAAAGTTTTCACTAGCAAACCAACAAGAGTAACCTAAATTTGGCTAACAGGAAACCTAAGTTGATAATAGATTCATTCTATTGTATCCATTAATAAAGAAGACACTTGAAATGATAATCATTTTAACATAATACTGTAGATAAATGTTTGCTATTAGCCCTTTACTGTTAGATTGTCAAATTGTCTACCCAAAAACACTTCTGTTGTTTTCTGTGATTTTGCTTTTTTTTCTACTTCTGTTGTGTTTTATTCAACATCTGCTGTATTTAGTGTCCTTTTGCAGAATTTTTCTATTTGCTGATATTTTCTTAAGTTACAGTGTGTTTGATCTTATTTTTAAAGATAGCTATACATTAACCGAAACTTTTTGACTACCATAACACTGAAGGCTGTGCCCGACATTAATAATCTCTTTGGTTTGCTGGGATCTGGTTACCCTAATTGTAGCACAGGATGTAATTGGACTGAAGCTGATACTTTTGTAATGTTTAAAAAATGCACAAACCTAACAAAAATGACATGATTCATGAATGTTCATGTCAAAAAATGATGTTACACCTAATGCAAGTAAGTAGATGTGGACAAATTTTAGAGGAACAGTGCAAAAAACATGTGGTGACAGAACTCAAGGAAGGCAAAGACGAATCTGGATCACAGCCTTCCAAAAACAAAGCTATTTGCACATATTTTAAAAATGAGGTAGCAGTGATTTTTAGAGGTGCTGGTAGGCAGGTTTTGCTACATCAGGACAGTGCTGGGCCGGCTGTAAGCTGCTCAAATAAGCTGCTGACTACAGCATTGCATTTACTGTACACACATAACAATAATCAACCTTTTCATCTAACTCTGGGATGAATATAAAACAAATTTTGCCAAAATACTGATCTATTCCTTTACATGTGTAGCAAGTCAGAGATCTCCTAGTATGAGAGTTTGAAACCAAAAGGACTCAAGTTTAGATCAACTTGTCAGACGTAGAAAAAGAGTAAATCTTATCTGTATCTACATTCACGGTAGAAATTTAAAAAAGGAACCAAACCAGTTCTTTTATCCCCCTCTTGTATTAATTTGACAGAATAACATGCTAAAATATAGATTTTCTTTTTTTTTTTTTTTTGTCCTAGCAAAAACAAGCAGAAAGCCATCCTTGGCGTGCCAGAGGCTGTTGAGAAAGGTGTTTGTGTAAAAATCTGCCACTTGAGATCTCTGAAACATATGAAGGGAGTGAGATGGAGCAGAGCAGTGCGGGGGAGGTGGAGGAGGAGGAGGAGGAGGAGAGGAAATCCCTTGTTTCATCCACCCACCTCTCCTCCAGCACGTACCCTGCTTGAATAGGTAAAGCGGCAGCTGCTCTCTTCCTCCCTGCCCATATAAGGCAGAGGCTTCCGGCTCGGTTGCCATGGCAGCGCACAGTTACCTCGCAGCCCGTGGCAACTGTCTCGGCCACAGTCGCAGAGACGTGGATGCGAGCATTCACACACACATAGACACACACACACAGCTATACATGTTAACCCATACCTGCCTCCACCTACTCACAAACAAAAATACTACAGAGAGAGAAAGAAAGGGCAGAGGAAAGTCAACAACTTCACACACAGCCAAAGCTAACACATTATTGGCTGTGTTGCCCGGTGCTGCCTACGCAAACTACTACACTACAGCTCCAGAGCTGGCCCTCTGAGGCTCATAGCCTCCATTAATTATCCGTTTATGTGAATGTGATATCAGATTTCTGGCCACTCGAATCACCTGCCTGAGACGACATGTTATAAAGCAACATGGATGCATGATTCAACAAAACGGCACCACTTTGCATTCAAACGCGCCCGGAGATAAGTCGCCTTTAAAACAAATCGCAAGTTCAATTAAAAGCCAAATCGAATACCTTGTTGAGGTGGAGCTGCTGCTGCTGGAACTGCTGCTTGTGCTTCTCCAGGAACTGCTGGTGCTGCTGCTGGACCACCAGCTGCTGCAGTGCCAGGGCCTGCGCGTGAGCCTGAGCCGCGGTCCCCTGGGGCAGCGGGGCCGACTGGGTCCTCCCCAGGGGCCGGTGCTGCCGCTGCAGCTTGGTCATGGACGCTGCTGACGACATAGACAGGCCGCTTACACCTAAGACACAAACAAGGCAAACTTTATTATGTAAGGCAGAGTAGATACCAAAGCCAGGGTCGTTCCAAAGGAGTCTTGCAAGGCGCTTGATTTCTCGATAACAGCAAAAGCATCATTTCAGGCTGATACAGGCCCTGCGCCTGATGCATTATCTTACAACATCGCTTCAGTTTCGTGTAGCTGTTTAGGAAAACTGTGCTGAACCAGTGTTTTGTCAATGACGTGCCTTAAAGTGGCTCTAAGCACCTGAGCGACTATTTAGACTAGGTGTCATAATGATTCATGGTTATGTGAGTGCGCAGTCTATTTCGGAGGTTAGCTCAGGGGAAATATGACAGCATTTCCAGAATGGCCGACCCTATTTTTCCAAATTAAAAATCAGAAGCGAGAATCAGAACAATCGAATCGGGAACAGGTTCACGTCTGAACGGAGGGGAAGCAGCTAAAGTCCAGCTGGCTTGTATTACAGCTCGCAGGAGTCTGGGTTAAGACTTCCCAGACCACAGACTGGAGCGAAAACACCTGAGGAAAATTCCAAACTCCTAGTGTAAACTGCACCGATGAGAACGCTCACATTCAAGATAAATATATGATGTGTTCCTAATGTTGTCGTTGGACCTCGGATCAGTTAGCAGATGTATTTGCGAACCAAATAAAAACAACCATCTGTGCTGCAATACTGTGAATCTCCCATTGTAGTGACACGAGATAATCTCAGCAGCTTATCAGTTTGTGGAGTGTCGCAGCACTGAGAAAAAGTAAGAAAGCACACCCCGTCGGAGCCTCAGAGGCGCCACATCGCTGTGCTCTCAAACTGCTAACTTAAAGAGAAGGAGCTGGGGAGGAGCTGATATGAAACAGAAGTGTTTGTGTTAAGTTGTCATGGTTAAAAGTGCGTCTTTCTGATAAGTAGCTTGTTGCTGCACGTAAAGATCCACACTCTCCAGCTCTTGGCCTGTGCGTGGGCATGGATACATCCTTGTCTGTACGTTTTTAGACAAGAATACACACATTCTGTATGTGCGTCTGTATCTGCGTCACTGCTCATTCACTGCTAATGCCCCACTGAAAATAGTCGCAGTGTGGTAGTGAGTGAATGAGCCGATGAGAAAGGGCACACAATGGACCCATGTCATACTCAGACAGCATATGCTGACATATGAAAGGAGCTCATTAGGTCGAGCTAATGAATGGACGTCTGTCAGTGTGAGGGGGCACACAGTGATGATGCTTTTATTTTTCTGTGAATCCATGCGTGTGTGTGCGTGTGAAACCAGACGGCTTCAGGAGCAAAACTGAATATTTTTACTTTTCATTTAAGTTGCATTTGTTTCCTTTGTTGCTTTTTCTCAGCTACCGCTGCTATTTATATGACATTTAATCAAGCCGAGACTGTAAAATGAATCGGTAAGTACCAAAAGCTGCAGTTCCTCTAATGGCCACTTGAGACTAAAGTGAATCAATCTCCATAAACTGCACTATTAAAATGTCCAACTTTAGAAGAAAAATAACACGTTTACAGACATTTTGGATATCTACGGCCAATTTTATCATCTGTGACAACTACACAGGGTTTTGAACTGTTTTGAAGCACTGTGGAAAAGTCTTCAGCTGTCCTTCCTTTCTTTATATTTTGCTAGGAAAATGGAAAATGGAAAATAGCTTAAGTGACTTATTGAAACATGCAAAAATAAATGGAAATACAGAAAAAAAAGATGTAAAAACAGAGTTTGTACAATTCTAACAAGCCTGAAAGTCAATATTTAGTATGGCCCAACTTTATTTTTCAACACAGCCTGGACTCTCTTAGTGAGCTTTCGGTAATTTCTTGAAGTAGCCTTCAGGAATAGTTCTCCAGGCTTCCTAAAGGACATTCAAAGCTCTTCTTCAGATTAGGCTGCCTTTTGTTCTCTGTCAGGATGATCCCACACTCCCACATCAATTTTTCCAAGCTCTCCAACACCACTGGCTGAAATGCAGCTCCAAACCATGACAGATCCTCCACCGTGTTTTACAGATGTCTGTACATTCACTGCTGTAGC
Organism: Etia nguti; assembly: GCA_015106755.1. Taxonomy (NCBI): domain Eukaryota; kingdom Metazoa; phylum Chordata; class Actinopteri; order Cichliformes; family Cichlidae; genus Etia; species Etia nguti. The sequence continues at coordinate 18,797 of VUQG01026811.1, read as the reverse complement.
TCTCTCCTTACCTCTACCATACATGCTGACAATGTTTCCCTTGCTTAAGAATGGCTCTTTGACATCCATGCTTTCACTTAAAGACCTCT
>VUQG01026809.1:0-12090 GCA_015106755.1 Etia nguti | reverse complement strand
TACATCTTTCGCCATCTTACAATGCTGTGATTGCAGCCATTCCCCAACTCTCTGTGAATGGTACTCATGGCCATTGATCAGTGGTCTTTGATCAGTGGGTTTTGGTCAGTGGTTGTTGATCAATGGTCATGAGAATTTGCATAATTAAGATTAAGGAACTGACCTCCCAGCCCATTGTTCCTTCAGTGGGCTGGTTTCAGTCGTTATGCAAATGTACTGTTTATAAGATTGGGGAAACCTGCAGTCAGCTGAGACTGAAGAAGTCACTTGGATGAGTGACGAAACGTTTCTCCCACAAAACGCTACGTCCAGATGAACAGAATCAACTTTTGGAGATTTACTTTCCTGGATGATTGAGAATGCATCAAGACGTAACTATACATAATTCTGGCAGTTAATCAATATGAACCGGAAGAAAAAAGGGGGAGAAGAAGTGAAGTTGCTTTATTTCATCTTTTTTGACAATATGCAATAAAAACACTCCATATTTGAGCCAAGTCAACAATAAACACATAAAAACAGCATACACACATATAGCACTTGAGCATTTGTCTACCTGCCAGGTCCTCGCATGTCCCTGATCTCCACGTTGAGGAATGGCAGGAAGGGGTTTCCACAGAAGGGGCAGGTGGTGTTCAGGTTGGAGTCATCTGCTGTCCAGCCGGCCATGATCTCCTCATCATACACCAGGCAGTCGCAGGTCTTACAGCGAGAACAGCTGGAGATCAGCAGCTGGAGAAAGAGGACAGAAACGCAGAGACCCGTTTAGAAGTAGCTTCTGTGGAAGATTAGTTTTGATTTTTTATCTTGCAGTTTTACCTCCATGGCGTAGTTGTTGAAGATGCTGGTGTTGCTGGTGTACCGTGAGGAGCTGAGGTCCGACTTGTCTGGCAGAGAGAAGCCAGGCAGTCCTGCATCAGAATGAACAAACTGTCAGAATATATGAGGGGGCCAATTATATTTCTTTGAATGTATTCTTTATACTTATCAGACTACTTGTCATTTTCTGTCTCAGTGTGTTAATGTTTGTTATAAAAAACAGGACAGACTACTGAAAGCAGGTCTAAAGCATACTGTAGATAAGCGGTCCCCAACCCCTGGGCCACGGACCGGTACCGGTACGTGAGTTGTTTGATACCGGGCCGCGAGAGTTGAGGCTCGGGTGTGAATTTTATGGTTTTCAGGGTTTTTTATCGTTAACTCTGTTTCCCTGGGTCTTTTCCCGTGTTGTAGTTGTGTGTCTTATTTTGAAAGAAACATTTACGCGTTACCATAGCGACCAGAGAGCATTAAGGGGCAGAGAGGAGGATGGTACTCTCAATGTTGTTGGCGCCGGTCCGTGAAAATATGGTCTGACATTAAACCGGTCTGTGGCGCAAAAGAGGCTGGGGACAGCTGGTGTAGATAATCAAATTCTATACTCTTCTATACAACTAACTGCAAAGCTTTGTTTTTTTCATTTGAATTAGACTAATGAGGAAAATACAGTGATAACGTTTCTTGATGGATAAGTAGAAGCCTGTTGCCTAGAATCAAGCAAACAGCATTTATTTATCAACTGCTTTTCACATAAACACAAAGTGCTTTGTGAATCCAACAAAACACACATGAAAATGATGTTAAAGAAAGAAAACAAATCAGCACGAAACTGAAAAAAATCTCAATTTAAGACAATAAAAAAAAGAACCAAAGAAATGAAAGAACCAAAGACATTAAAAAATAAAAAGCAAAAAATGCACAATTAAAAAAAAAAAGGAAAAGAACATTCACTCGAGTGAATCTTGTGCTGACCAGGGAGAAGAGATGTGGGTCTTCCGTGGCTCGATCCTGCAGTGGGACTGTCCAGATGGCTGCGGAGGGGGCTGCGTCTGGGACTCCTGCGAGGTCCTGGAGGGCCTACAGGGCCATTCCTCAATGGAAAGACCGTTGAGTGCTCTGTCTCTCCAGAGTCTTCCTCATCTAACAGTGAGGAGCAGTCTGGATCTCCCGCACCGAGGGAGGACACGCTCAAACGGTCACTCTGACTGTCCTGGATGAAGAGCGGACAGCGGTTCAGTTTTTGTCATCAGAGTCTAACTTCTAACTTTCACAGCAACTGCAGATTATTTTAAATTACTTATTAGTAACTCTGACTGTCTCCAAAAAGATAAATGTACAAATATAAACAAAACAAAACCACAGCACGAATCATTCAACTCTACAGGCACGATACTTAGTTGCTTATATGAAAGAAAACAAAAAATCAACAAATTGTGGTACTAAATTAAACCTAAACAAATTGTGCAATTTATTAAATTTTTATTAAATTTTTTCATTAAATTTTTATTTTATTTATGTTTTTCAGGGGGAAAATTTCACACGGATGATGTCGAACTCTCAAAATCTCACAAATGAGTACACACATTTCTGAAATGTCTCACAAAAGAAACACTCACGGGGGGGGTTATGTCACACAGTTTGCACACAGCAGGAGAGGAATACGTGCTGTCTTTGGGAGAGATTTTTTTTCTGGTGTTTCTTCTCAATAGTTTTGGAAACTTTATCATAAAGAGCAGAACACAATGACCGATATACTCTGTCGTTAACTAATGCAGGATTCCACAGAATCCAGCTGGACGGCCACAAGATGGCACCAGCACACAGACTTTGGTCTCATTCATATGTTGAGTTATACAATAGTTAATATACTGTATGTCACTGGCACAAACTTGTTACAGTGTAAAATTACAGAATCACTAAAAATAACACTGCATGTGTTTGCACAGTAGTTGGAGTGATTTTTCACTTAAAACATAAATGATTGGTTTAAAATGAGGGTATACATTTTATAGAAGAACAAGATTCACATCTAAGATTCTGAAACAAACAAAACTTGCAGCGTCAGCCAGAAGATTTTGAGAAATCTTGAGGTTTCTGTGAATTTTCTCTAAAATATCAAAATCAAACTAAAACCTATTTTGTATGTGGTGAACACACCATGTTTATTTTTTAAATGAAAAGAGAGAGCAGGACTTTGTACCTTGGTGGGTGTTGTGTATGTGGCAAGGCGTGTGTACCAGCGGCTCGCTTTCTCTGCTACTCCCTTCCCAGCAGAGAACACGCTGGTCTTGAACACATCCAGTGTTGGCGTCAGGAGCGTATCTAAAGCGAAAGAGGAGGAGGAGAGCGAAGGTGACGTCAGGCTCATCCTGTCCGCCCTCTCTCTGTAGGGGCTGGGTCGAGGACTCGGGCTGGGGGTGGTGCTAGAGCTTCGGGATGGAGGCGAAGACCACAGACGTTGGCGAGAGATGGGCTGAGAGGGCGACGGCGGCTGGAAGGTGCGGGAGCGAGGTACTCCTGCAGTCCTGAGAGGGGAGCTGTGGGGGAGGCTGGCTCTGCGGGAGGCAGAGAGTGAGGAATGGTGGAGGAGGACAGGGCTGGCTGGGTCCTGAAGGTCCAGACTGGGCGTGCGGCTGCTCAGCGGGCTGCCCATGTGGTTCATGTAGAGCTCAATCTCCCTGGCCAGGTGCCTCTGGGCACTAGGAGTGCTGGTTTGGTCTCCCTCCGTGTACCGTTCCTCATTTTGCTGATCAGACTCTGCTGCCAGGAGGGAGAGTGGATCGTAGCCTGTTTCAATACCTGTGCGCTTCACAGTGCCTCTGTTTGTCATGGTGCTCACACCACCGTAGCTAGTGCTGCGTTCAACAGGTTTTTTATGAGGTTTCGCCTCCTTAGAGGGTTTTTCGAAATCCAAATCCTCCAGATCAAAAATGGCCTCTGTAGTATTCCTGTCCTCATCGCTGGAGTCCTGCTGCTCCGCCTCCTCATCAACTTCCCTGTGATCACTACTCCTGGCAGCATGTGATTTAGCAGCCACCCCCTCGAGCCCACCCAGAGCCAGAGAATGAGGCCTCCTAGTCTTAGTGAAGTTGGCACCAGAGAGGATTTTAGCATCTGCGCCAAGGTGTCCTGCGATTTTATCTGGATCAGTTTCACCCTGGCTCATACCCAGGCCCAGGACAGTGGTGCCACTTCCACTGCTGCCCACAGTGTCACCACTCAGCCGACGGCTCTTCACACCCTGCCAGTCAAGCACTGAGCTGCTGCTGGCGCTGCCCACCACCTCCTCCAGAGCGCTCTTATGTCTCCGGAGCAAACTGTTTGTCTGAATCTCGCCAATCTCATCCAGGGAGGTAGTGAAGAGGAGACCTGCAACGTGGTCTGGCACACAGGGAGAGAGAGAAAGAGAAAAATGGCAAATAATAACAGCCACATTTGCATTTGTATCAGGAGATGGCACGAGTGAGCAAAGGAGGTGAGATTACTTGACCTGTTAAATTTCAATGTTAGAGAAAAGATCTTGGCCTCAGTCAAGCCTGTGCACGTGAGGAAAGACACCAAATAAAACTACAGAGGAGCCTTTGAACAAGGAACACCCAAAAAATAAAGCTGTGAAGTGAAACAGCTAAATAATTTCAACTGTTTGTCACAAAATAAAAGTATGAGTATGGGTAAACTGTCCAAGGCACCCCTATGTTCATACTTAGGAAGTCCCCCAAAAAAACCTTGAATTACAGCAGAAAGAGACAGTTATGGTACCACATTAGAAAATCTATTAACCTCTAAAGTTTGCAACTACCTGCGCTGGCGGAGCTCTTGGGTTTACAGGCTGAGTCATCAAATGGACAGCTGCTGCGAACAATGCCACGGGGTCTAAAGGAAGAACTCATCTCCAAGTCAAGCTGAGGGAGGCAATCTTTGCTTCCCTTGGCGCTTTCTGTCTCTGACACTACAAACACAAAAAACAATTACAATTTATGCACACAGCACGAAACACACCAACGTTCTTTTAAAAGAAAATTAACTGCAGGACAACAAACAACTGAAAGCTTTGATGTTCATGAGAAACCAAAAGGAATGAATCATCTCTGGAGGAGACAGAAAGATCAAGGCAGAGGAAAGGGAAATCCCATGTGGCTACAATGCTGCCAAGTTAGGTTTTTTTTTCCCCAGTTAAAGGCAAAGGAGTATCAGGTGAAATCAGATCAGACACAATACTGACAGGAGCTGCAGTCGCTCTCCTTCTTGTCGTCTTTGTCAGGGGCAGAGTCCTGGCCAGCGGCTTCTCCTCTCCGCACCTCCTCTTTTGACAGGGAATTATAACCCAAGTCTGACTGATCACCTAAAAAAAAAAAAGAAAAAAAAAAAAAAAAAAAACACAAAAAAAAAAAAAAGAAAAAGAAAAAAAAAAAAGAGTACAGCTTGGGTGAAAGACAAGGAGAGACACAGGCAGTGAATTATCTGAATATCTAATTATCTACCTAGTAAAGCACAAAGTCACAGAAATACACATCACACACATGGAAAGTGTAAGCAGAGGGACAATTCAAGAACAAAGTTGAGGTCCAAGCTCTTACTTCCATGTTGTATGCTAGATGATAACACTACACACTGCATTGCGCTATGAGACTGAAATCTTACTGGAGCAATAAACATGGGTCTACTGTAGCTTTACACTGTGGGAGGAGAGATACATGAAACATCTATAAGAGAATGAACCAGCGAGCCATTTGTTTCCCTTTATCTTCTCAGTTCTGCCTGGCACATTGTTAGTGCTGGGAGAAGGCAGAAAAAGCAGCTAAGCTGTACTGGATAAAGGAATCCTCCTCGAGGCACGCAGAGATCTACAGTCACCATATAAAAACAAACTGCATTTTTACAGCTGCTAATGATTCTGACTGCTACGGCTCGAGGCTCACGCTTCCATCTGTCTCTAAAAGTTTTTGGGGTCCTCAGGCAACGAGCTGATTGATTCGTTCTCCTCTTTCATCCTCCACACAAGCCTTTGTGGCAGTCACCTCTAAATAAACCATGAGGCTGCACGGCTCAGCTGTGATACAGTATAGAACAACTTGCAACCGACGGCGAGTGACACAACTCCAAATCCCAGAGAGTAATAACCAGTTAGCTGCACACGGAGGTCCCTCCCACCTGCCGTGCTGTGAGCTGTGGCTCGCTCTCAATCTTTCTGCACACGAGGCGACGCTTCCTGCTGAGGTGCCATCTCCATGATTAAAATGATTTCCGTAATCAAAAAGAATGCGCCTCTGGATAATTACTCGCCATAATTGACAAAGACAAATCACTCAGTAGTGAGAGTGAGAGTAAAACTCGAGGGAAAAATGAGCAAGGAAAGAGAAGTGGACTTTGATGTGCTGGGTGGAGCAATGACACAGCAGAGGAAAGAAAGAGGAGAGGAAGTAACAGGGAGGAGAGCGAGAAACAGTAACACGTAACAGTGACAATGACAAGCAAAAATAAAAATGTTGCAGAGCAGCTAAGATGACACAGAGCAATGCAACCAGAATCAGACAAGGCTGACTGACAGAGAGAGGGTTTACCTGGGTGGAGGGTGGCTTCTCTGAGCTCAAAGCCCCCACCGTGTGAGTGCGCCACCGGGGCCCTGGCGCCCAAGCTGCCGCCCCTACAGCCGACTGCATGCGAGGGCAACACAGGCAGGGCCAGAGTGAAGGGCAGGTTAGGGACAGAGCAGAGCAGAAACCACAGCCGCAAAAACCAGGCGGCGATCATGGATGCACAAAAGGGATTAACAGAAGGAGGAAAAACAGGAAGCGGAGGAACGGAGGTGTAAATCGAAGAGGGAAATGAGGAGGAAGTGAGTCGGTGAGTGGATCGAATGAGCAGGGAGGATGAAAGGGTGACAAAAAGAAAAGAAAAAGATGTTGAATAAGATGGCTGCCATTGAAAGATGGAGTCACGCAGCAACCATCTGAAGTGTACCTGTGCTAGATCTATCATCAGTGGGGTCTACTTTGACGGAGTCGGCGGCGTAGGGGCCCTGCTCGACCAGGTTAGTGTCGGCAGAGCTATCCAGGCTGCCGTGACTCACAGCGTCCAGGTCGCTGCCATCTGCCCAAAAACAACAAAGCGTTAAAGGAGGCTGGTGGCGTTTAAGCTCAACAAGACACAGCCGCTCTTTTTTCCCTCTTTTTATATCAACTACACCTCAAAAGTTTGGATTGCATAGAAAATTCATTATTTTGGGGGTGGAAAGAAAAACTAATGTTTTTATTTCAATGAAAATGAACTCATCAGAAATATTTTAAATGGCAATTAATGATTACTTAAAATCACACTGGAGTATCTTTGCAGGCGTACAGATGCCCATTTTGAGCAACCATCACTTCTGTATTGGCACAGCTAGGAGAGTGTGTGGAAACATCTGCCTCTGTGGGTTCATTTATACTCTCAAAATGGCCAAATGACTTTTTCCTTTGAAACTATTTGCAGGATTTTTGTTAAAAGAAATTAAGTTTTGTTACAGCGTGAGCACCGCGGCCTCCACAGAACAACACAAACTGACTGACCGAAGAATAAAGGAGACCTCGATGCACAACTGAGCGAGATGATGTCAGTCTCTAGTTTGTCAGACAGAAACCACACAGTTCCTCAATTGGCAGCCTCACTGAATGGTACCCATAGGAGCCAGACCATGATGTTTCAGGAAATGTTTTTTTTCTCTTCCACGAAAAAGTCTTTTCTAGTTCAAAGCAAAATCTTTTTTTGAAAAGCATTTTGGGACTAGATTAAAAACAAAAGCTGATGATGTGAATACTTACTGCTTCTTTGATCAGCATGAAATCAGCACTGCACTAACATCATCTATTTGCCTTTTAATACATAAAATGTAACATATTAGGTAACATAGTGTGCCACTGATAACACAGGAGTCATGGTTTATGAAAATGAGCCTCTGCATGTAAAGTGTATATCTATATTAGATTTTTTTTTAATTGGTTTTCTGTCAAAAATAAGAGAAGTAGTGTATCTATGTATTTGATGGTGGATAGATAATCACAAGAAAGATCTGTATCACTTATGGCTCAGTCACACTAAAGTAAAAATAGGACGGCAACTTCCTCACGACTAGAAAAAAATCCACGGCTGTCTGGTGAGTTTCACTGAGTTTCTTTCATTGATTCATTCCAAGTAGTAGCAGCAACCAGTGGGGTGCCTAGAGGTTGAGCATGCAAGAGCCTCAACATCTGGGTGACCCTTTTTGATCGCAAGGTGATTGCACAGGTTGCCTGGTGGGAGGCAACCTGTCTCCAAACAATCGGCAATCAGTCTCAGGCAGACTGGCAAAGTTTGCAAATAATTGCCGCCGAGTTTGTAAACACTGACAGATTACCAACATGTTGCAATCTGGTTATCTTCATATATATAAAAGCAAGGTTGCTGATCGTTCGATCATTTTGCAATAAAAATGCCGTCCTGCAGCAACTAGATGATTTTCCCTTTAAATCTGTGAGGTTCTGGCTGAACTCTGAATGTAAGTAGTTAATGTGAATTTCTTTGTATGCAGACGGCAACAGATTGCATATAACTGTCAATTCACTGACATGTCCTATTCCCATTTTCATGCTTGAACGCATGAAATTTCTTTGAGGTCGGCAACTGCACGTGAGTAGTTGCAGACAGGGCCCCTTTGAAGCAACCGAGTTCACTGCAGACTGTTGCAATAATTTCAGTCCTGACGCTCTTTCCAACAGCTGTTTTCTCTAGTGTGACTGTAGCATAAGTCAGTGTCATAAGTCAATGAAACAGCTAAATTGAGCTTCTGTGATTCGATTATACGCAGCAGCCTTTAAAAATATAAGAATGAACTACTACAAACAAAAGTGAAAATTCATTTATAAATACTTGATTAAATAAAAGAAAAGAAAATCCACTTAGATATATAAAACAGTGGTTGTAACAGTTCTCTTGGGTTATACAATTTGCCCAAATTTCTTAAACTGTAAATTTATTAGCAGGATAATATCTAGTAATTTTGTGTTAATTATAAGGAAGAGGGGCTCAGCTGTTGCACATAAAACTGATTCATTCTAATTAGCTATTAACGTAGCCTAAAGAGTTGTTTGACAGTGCACATCTAATGGAAATTTGTTGTGTACTATAAATAAGATATAGTGCAATTGTGGCTTGTGTCTGTCTTGTACAAGAGTGAGTGTGTGCTTGTTAAATGTGAACACACAGGAACCTTTGGCTCTTTCAGACTGAATCAGGACTGAACTGTGGAGAGGAACACAATGCACCAGTTGGTAACGGGGAGTATCTTAAAAAAGCAGGGATTAGCAGGCCGGGGATTAGCATGCAGTGGATGTGCAGGTGTTCACTGGCATGCAGGGGAGTTCAATCGCATGCTGAGATAGCTGTGTTTTAGAGTTTCACCTTTCAACTTGAATTTAGGTGCAAATGTAATTTTAGGAATGGTGGACAGGTAGAATTTGTTTTCAGAGCTTGACATTCATGGATGGGCGAGTCTGATAGAAAAATGTAAGGGAAGTTTGCTCACGCGTACAGAAGGTCCAACTGAACTTATGGTCAGATGTTTTGCATGTACTCCTGGTGTTTCTACTATTACGAGAAGAAAAATCAGTAGTGCTCCTTTTCTTCTCGGCTCACTGCAGTGGCATGTCAGTATTACACATCATTAGTTTTAGTTCCAGCTATGTCTACATCCTCTTTAATGTACTGCACCTGAGCTGCTAATTAACCATCGAGCCTGGAAAGCAACATCAGCAGTGCATTTTTCCTAGAGTTTGTTTGTTTGTGAGCTGACTCAACAGCTGAAGTTGCAGATGAATTTGTGTGTTCATGTTTGTCATTGAAATCGTAAGTAGATTTAAGCAGGAAAAAACGCTAATGAGACAGTCTGTGGCTCTTGTGCTGCAAGCTGCATGCTCAGTGTGTCATCTGCTCTGCCTGCAACCCTACACTTACTGCTTTATTGCTAAATTTGATTAGTTACATCCAGATCTTATGGGGTAACAGTATTCCAAGACTGAATGCAAATCACCAGGGGACGTGTCAGGTCTAGGACTGTGACTCTCTTCATTAAAGATGACAGACTAGTAAGAGAAAAAGGGGCATTTCTTTTCTCAGAAATGCAGATTGTTACTGATCAGAGTTACCTGACAGAGGGCTCTGGGTGAGGGGTGCGTGTCGTCGTAGCGCCCGTTTGAACTGCGCCACGCCCAGTATGACATTTCTTAGCTTCATCCACAGGAAGTATCCTCCTCTGGTGCTGGAGGGCCATGTGCTCTCCAGTACCGCCTGGGCAAGGAGCAGGACAAAGAAAATGAGGACGGATGTGAGGATAGGATGACAGCAGGAGGGGAAAGAGACTCATATCATATCATGAAAGGAAAAATGTTTGCTGCCAAATTAATTTGAAAGTATGTATATCTGTCACTGTAAAATATTTTCATATTCTTCTCCTAAATAAACGACTGAGCGGGAAGAGTGATTATTGTGTGATTTGTAGCATCCAACTTGATTCAATTTATTTGAGTGAATATTTTGAAGTGACTGAACTGAAACAGGACCGATCCCCGTTCCATATAAACCCATCTTGAATGAATATTTCATCAAAGGCATTAACTGCACTGGTATTAGATCTACAGTCACACTCAGGATCAGAAGACCAGAACTGCAGCTGATGGTGGCCAAGTCACATTCAACAGGCTGATGGTGGAAAAAAAAAAGCTCACTGGAAAAATAATAATAATAAAGAAAAGTGATACGCAGCAGAACAGAACTGGGTTTATCACACCGTCTTTTTTTGTATGCAGGTTTGGAAGATATCGTGCTTCTACTGAGAAGCTGTCAGCAGCGATGAGAGGACTAAAGAAGAGCCACACTTTGTGTTCAAGGAAGAACTACTTTTTAGGCTGAACTGAATGGCATCGAATAATGATAGCTGATATCCTGAGCAACATGACAAAAAAAACAAGCTTGAAATTTTGTGAATTGTGCTTCTTGAGGGCAGTTGGAAGAATACGACCCTCACATTGCTCCAGTAAATGTGAAGCTACAGCCAGCAGACCGTTTAGTCGGGCTTAGTTTAAAAGAAACAGAGCAAGTAGAAACGATACCCCATTTCTGCCCAGGGCTAACACCTCTGGAACTCATTAATTAAAACACTGCAGCTGTTTGCTAATTAAAGTTCATCACCTGCTGGTTCTAGTTTCATAGTTAGGACACAGACATGGAAAGACATTAAGCTCACTAATCAGCACACTCATGGCACTCGTGGCGAAATCAAAACTCTAAGAAGCCAAAATAAAATAGGCTGCCACATAGCTTCTGGACAAATCTAATACGTCACTTTCACACTGCCCCCCCCCCACTGAGTAAACAAACACTATATACACATAAAGTGTTAAATGGGGAGTTTAAAGGTGTTGCTATGTGGATATTTTTACCCTTTGGCACCCCAGGGTAGCTGTTCTTTTCATGTTAAGATGAGCTTCTTGTTCTCCTCACTGATGCTTCACATTTAATGGACAGAGAAATCAGGACAGCATGAACTATCCACTGAGGAGTAATCTAGTAATCTTCCCTTAAAGAACTTAATTCATTTTCATTTTCAGATCACAGAAAAGTCTCCATTGAGTGACTGACTTCGAGGCAGGGGTGAAGGAACCCCAGGGGGTACCTTTGACACACTAGTAACTTAATCATGGGGTACCTGGAAAGAACAGCACTACATGCTGTAGAAATGAATAAATGAATGAAAATGATTAAAACAGAAAAGTTCACATATGATTGAAGTGTTATTTTTCATTATTATTAGGCAAGTTATTATTAGGTCAAATAAGCTGGAAGTACAGTGGCTTGCAAAAGTATTCGGCCCCCTTGAACTTTTCCACATTTTGTCACATTACAGCCACAAACATGAATCAATTTTATTGGAATTCCACGTGAAAGACCAATACAAAGTGGTGTACACGGGAGAAGTGGAACGAAAATCATACATGATTCCAAACATTTTTTACAAATAAATAACTGAAAAGTGGGGTGTGCGTAATTATTCAGCCCCCTTTGGTCTGAGTGCAGTCAGTTGCCCATAGACATTGCCTGATGAGTGCTAATGACTAAATAGAGTGCACCTGTGTGTAATCTAATGTCAGTACAAATACAGCTGCTCTGTGACAGCCTCAGAGGTTGTCTAAGAGAATATTGGGGCAACAACACCATGAAGTCCAAAGAACACACCAGACAGGTCAGGGATAAAGTTATTGA
>VUQG01026802.1:8581-19171 GCA_015106755.1 Etia nguti | reverse complement strand
CAGTCTTTTTCTTTGTTTGAGCAAAAGGAATCTTGACCGTCTCCAGTTAGTCCAGAATGCTGCTGCAAGGCTTTTAACTAAGACACGAAAAAGAGAGCACATTACACCAGTGTTACATTCATTACACTGGCTTCCAGTACATTTTAGAATTCATTTTAAAATCTTGGTACTGACTTTTAAAGCTTTGAATTGTGACGCTCCTGCCTACATTTCTGATCTTTTAGAATCCCACGCTCCCTCTCGCAGCCTGAGATCATCTAATCAAAGGCTGCTGGTAGTCCCTCGAACTCGTTTTAAGACCAGAGGTGATAGATCTTTTAGCGCGGTGGCCCCCAGGTTGTGGAATGCTCTCCCTCCATCATTACGGTGCCTTGATTGTATTTATTCTTTTAAAAAGCAGCTTAAGACTCATTTATTTAGATTGGCTTTTAATTAGATTTGTGCTGTATGTTTGATTATTAATATATTTTATGTATTTCTGTTTTATATTACTGTGAAGCACTTTGTGGTTTTTATCCTGTGAAAAGCGCTATATAAATAAATTGATTTGATTTGAATGACTAACCTCGTATTGTGGATGGATTATCTCAGTTGCTCTTCTGACTGAAGTTTGGTCCGTTTACAGCATCCTGCCATGCAATTGCGTTTGTCCTTAACCATCGGGAACCCTCACGTTAACTTTTATCGAGTGGAAAAAAGTTAGCATTTTATCCTCCAGCTGCACTGTGTTTATATTATGCTAGCATAGCTGTGTCACTAGCCACCACGTAGCACATCATTATATACCAGCTAGCCCAACTTCAGTAACCCTACAAATGTCACTGCTGTTTTGTTTTCTGTCTTCATTTGTGTTGGAAGTGATAGCAGAGCTGTACGTTTTAATTTTTTCAGAAATCTCTCAGTCAGAACATGCTATATTAAATTTAGATGGAAACTAGCGAGCTAACTTCCTGCTAACTTCTAACTCCATTAAATTTCATAAATTCTGTTTTCATGGATGCCTGGATGTTAAACTTAATTGTTACATTTGGTAGAGCAGCATTTTATCAAAGAAGAAAGAATTTAATCAGTTTGTAACTCTCAGTGATGTCGCAGTGCTTGTTTGACTTCGGGACCTGAAGCGAAGTTCGGACGTCAGACTTGAAGACCGGATAACCAGCGCCATAAAACAAAACGATTGGCTCACTGGATATAAAATAAGGTCCCGTCTGAGCCCCATGAGCATTTTTCACTGCAATAATTGTAGTAAATGTGCAGAAGTCAGTTTGACCTTCATACTGTTTCAAGCATTGTTTCAGGCCCAGAAAAGTCAAGATTTATTTCTTTTTAATATTATCAATTTAATTTTAACATTTGTGATTCTTCATAACTGGATGAGTTCACCACATTTAAACTCTGCTAAAAACAGAAACGGAGATAGTTTACATCCACTACGAGAAACAAGCTAACGACTAAATCTGGTTTTTGTTAAGCATGATTTTTTTTGTGTGTGTGTGTAATCAGCTCTGAGCATCATGGGATATATTGTAGTTTCAGTAAACTGCAACAGTTTAATGTCTTGACATTTTTCATGAATCTTAGACTTTGAACGTAAACACAGAGATGAGACAGAAACCTTAAACCTGCAGTTTTCTCAGGGGAGTTCAAGTCGTTCCTAAATAAACATCGCAAACGACCTTAGTGACAGCGTCTATAGAGAGGAGGGCCATGTGTGAGCATGTGCAAACGATATGTCGCCGCTTTGATGGTGTTCTTGATGGAGGGTGTTTCTGGTGTCGTTTTGGACCTTTTTTTTGTGTGTGTGGGTGTGTGTGTGGCAGTAAAAACAACCTTCATTTGTCTCTTACAGATTAAACATTTCAAAATGCCTGTTTCTGGTTTGTTTTTCCAGAGCATGACAGTGGTGTCTGGCTCTCTGGGCGGACACGGTCAGGGTCTGCAGCTGTACGATCTCAGCATCGACATCTACAGCCGCTTCATCTACTGGACCAGCGAGGTCACCAACGTCATCAACGTCACCCGCATCGATGGCAGCAGAGTCGGTGTGGTGCTGCGGGGGGAGCACGACAAGCCGCGGGCTATCGTCGTCAACCCGGAGAGAGGGTCAGTACCACTGAGGCCTCACACCAGTAATCAACATCATTACATCATCATCATCATCATCATCATCATCATCATCATCATCATCATCAGGGCACTTTTTCAGGCCATAGCACAGAAATATCACAGGAATTGTTTTCTTCTTTTTACTGAACATTTTCTTAAACACAGTGACGCATTTTACATTTTTAATTTTTTCCCCAGACAAAACAAAAATGAATTATAAACAAATCAAACAGCTCTACAAATGTAAATGCACATCCCTGTCAGCATTGCCACATAGCCTCAAAAACACAAGTAATAAATATTATTAAATCCTTTACAAATAACAGTATATTCATATATGAATATAAGTGACTATAAATACACTTTTTGATCAAATCTTTTAGATTTCTTCAGATTCTTGTGTTTTTCTTCCTGTATGAGTTGAATTGTTGTTTCTGGAAAGCATCAGGTTGTGGTGTGATGGACCTGTGCTGTAGGTTTAACACAGAAGTATAAATCAAACCCTGAACGTTTGTCTCTGGATCAAATATTATGATGTTATCATCCTGCCTAGCAACCACCTAACAACAGACAAAAACACCCAGTATTTGTAGCATGGGCATGTAATGGTAATAAACTGGAACAAATACTGTGGGGTACTTCATCTTCTGTGTTTACACCATCCCAGGCCAGAAAAAAATCGTTATGGAAACTGAAATCTGTTCGGGATTCAAAATTAAACAGCTGAGAAACGCTCGAATAATAAACATTAACATGATTCCTGGTTGTAAAGCAGCTCTTTCATCCTCCTGTGTTTCTGTAGTTAATCTGATTTAGATCCAGAAAATGTCACCTGACCCAACTGCAGGTCGTCTGTATGGCGGTGTGTGTGCACGCTGCCTTTAATCGCTCTCTAATTTGTCCTCCACGTTTGTTCTGTCGGGCTGCTGCAGTTCGCCGGCTCTGACTTGCTCGCTCTGAGCCATAATTGCAGGTTAGTTTCAGGCCGTGCGGTCGAGAGATGAAGTCTGCAGATGTTCTGGTTAACTTCAGAGCAGCGAGAGAGAGAACGTACACAAACCTCCAGTCTTTGTCCTCACAGCCGGTATGTTATATCCCCGCAGGTACATGTACTTCACCAATCTAATGGAGCGCTCCCCGAAGATCGAGCGGGCGGCGCTGGACGGTACAGAGCGCGAAGTGCTCTTCTTCAGCGGCCTGGGGAAGCCCGTTGCTTTGGCCATCGATAATGAGGTGGGGAAGCTGTTCTGGGTCGACTCAGACCTGCGGCGCATCGAGAGCAGCGACCTCTCGGGTGAGTCAGGGCCGCCAGGTTCACTTCAGTGACACCTGTCCAAATATTTTACTGTTTACTGCAGATCGACCAGAGGCTCAGAGTTCGTCTTAAAAAACGAGTTTGGTGTTTTTTAGCTCAGAAGTGATTAAAGGAATTTATTTAAAGCTGGAGTTCAGCCTGCTGCACATTCAAATCAAATCTGTTCCTGTGGATTCTGAACTAATGCTCAGCAGTACAAACCTAAACAGGAAGTAAACAAACCTCTATGAATGTCAGAAACCAGCGTAGGTGGGGGTTGGCGTGGAGCCCGGCATTCGGCACATTCCTGTGATTCTCCGGCGCCGCTTGCCGGCCGGCAGGAATGTAAACGGTTCAGTTCCTCGAATGTTTCCTCCTAAAGGAAACTCGGCCCTGCAGATTTTAGCTGCAGGAGGCTGTGAATCCTTTTTCCCTTTTTCTCTTGTGAATTTTGTGCCTCTGGGACTCCGCCTTGATGAGCAGATTTTCTGGCTGTTGACCTCGGTGTATCGCTCTCCATCCTCCCACCTCCCCTCTGCCTCACCCCTCAGTTTCTCTCCCGTTTCTTTGCTCCTGAAGTTTTTGCCCTACAACCTTGTTTTCTTTTTTTTTTTTTCCTCCTGGCACTTTTTTGGAAATGATTTAGGAGCCAATCGCATTGTGATTGCGGACTCGAACATCCTGCAGCCCGTGGGCCTGACCATCTTCGGGAGCCACTTGTACTGGATCGACAAACAGCAGCAGATGATCGAACGCATTGACAAGACGACGAGGGAGGGACGGACCAAGATCCAGGCCCGCATCGCCTACCTGAGCGACATCCACGCCGTCCACGAGCTCGACATGAGGGAGTACAGTGAGTCCGCTTTACATGCACGATTTAAACGATTTCATCAAACTGAAACCACACTTACCTGAGCTCTGTGATTTCCAGGTAAACATCCGTGTACGTGGGAGAATGGCGGCTGCTCCCACATTTGCATCGTGAAAGGAGACGGGACGACCCGTTGCTCATGTCCCGTTCACCTGGTGCTGCTGCCTGACGAGCTCTCATGTGGAGGTGAAGCATAAAATCATCAGCGTTAATAAACCGAGGCTCAAAGAGTTCAACGTTAATAAAAGGTTTGAACTGTGTCCATGTCGTCCTCAGAGCCGCCCACCTGTTCGCCAGAGCAGTTCTCCTGCACGTCTGGGGAGGTGGACTGCATCCCGCAGGCCTGGCGCTGCGACGGTTATGCTGAGTGCGACGACGGCAGCGACGAGGAGGACTGTCCGGTCTGCTCCGAGTCAGAGTTCCAGTGCGATAGCCGGCAGTGCATCGACCTGAGCCTTCGCTGCAATGGAGAGATCAACTGCCAGGACAAATCCGATGAGAACAAGTGTGAAGGTGAGCCGGGTAAGACGGAATCTTTGAGGCGGGAACGCCGCAAAGTAAAACTTTAATTCCTCAGCGATTTAATTTTAAAAGCTTTGAAGTTCAACCAGCTGTTTATATGTGTGTGTGTGTGTGGACTGCAGTGATAATTCTGCTACACTGCTGTTAAAGTGATTTGTGTGTGTGTGTGTGTGTGTACCTGTGAGAGTGTACAACATTTGTTTGATAATTCCTAAACGCTTCACTCCTGAAATAAAAGTCAAAAAGAGCCACAGTATTTAAATATCAGTGGCCCGACCACAAACGGCAGCTGTAACAAATCTGTCGAGCGTCTTTTGACTAGTTTTGAAATGTTTGTCTGCAGTTCGGTGTCCCGCTGATCAGTTCACCTGCTTCAACGGCCAGTGTATCGGAAAGCACAAGAAGTGCGACCACAACACGGACTGCATGGACAACTCAGACGAGACGGGCTGCTGTGAGTCTCCAAACACAAACATCTAAAACATCCAAGCAGTTTGATCCGGTTTATCTTTTTTAGTCTGATCAATTCTGTTCAGACCTGCGGGAACATCTTAGCTGTGGTGCTTCTGTCAGACTTCCAAATCGCTGAAACAGAAAAACATCTAACAGTTATGAATAAATACGTATGTGTACTACACCAAGAGTTGGGTGTACACACATACCCACACAGGTGTACTGTACACCAAGAGTAAGTACACCTGTGTGTGTGTACTTGTGTGTGACACCAAAGCTGAATCAGTTCTTTGTCTGCTCAATCTTATATTAGTAAAATAATAACTAGAACTTATATTTCCATATAAAATAAAATTTAAAAAAATCTTCTGTGATTTCAGATCCAACTGAGGAGCCACCGCCGCCTCCTCACAACACCATCGGGTCCATCGTGGCCGTGGTCATGGCGTTGTTTGTGGTGGGCGCCATCTACTTCGTGTGTCAGAGGGTCCTCTGTCCTCAGATGAAGGACGACGGCGAGACAGTCACCAACGACTTCGTGGTTCACGGCCCGTCGTCTGTGCCGCTGGGATATGTGCCGCATCCGAGCTCGCTGTCCAGCTCGTTGCCAGGTGATGATGTCATCCTGGGTCACACGTGGCAAATTTTCCCGCTGCTCTTCTCAAACTGACCGAAAATCTGAAATTCATGTTTTATTTAATAAATAGCTGCTGATGTTTGTGTATAAACCCATCGACAGGTATGTCCAGGGGGAAGTCTGTGATTGGCTCCCTCAGTATCATGGGTGGGAGCAGCGGCCCGCCCTATGATCGCGCTCACGTCACCGGAGCTTCATCCAGCAGCTCGTCCAGCACAAAAGGAACGTACTTCCCACCGGTGAGACACAAACACACGCTTACTCTCCCCGCTTCCTTCTATAAGTCTCTACCTGCCGTTCTTAGCTGGATCCATTGATTGATTGGAAGCATGTCTGTGCTGTAAATGAGCCTAAACTAGCAAGCACTGCCCCCCACTGTTTGTCTGAGGAACAGCTTCCTTTTTTTTAGGTTTTGTTAAAGAATGAAACAGTGAAGTTATTAACTGTTATTTATTTATTTGTTTTCAGTTTGAGCTGAATGTAGATTTGGATTCATGCTGATTAAAAAGCAGCTAATGTTACAGCGTCTGAGTTATTTGAGCTTTCTCTTTTTAATGCTGCACGTTAAGCCTCTCTACTCTTGGACTCTCTGGTCCTGGGTCACGTTGGTAAATTTCTCTATTTTTTTTGGTTCGCAGATCCTGAACCCTCCTCCGTCTCCTGCCACGGTCCGCTCTCAGTACACCGTGGAGTTCGGCTACTCCTCCAACAGCCCCTCCACGCACAGATCCTACAGGTCTGTATGCTTCTGTCTGTCAGGAACTTCCAAACAGCGTCTGCTGCAGTGAATTCCTGAAATCCCTGAAGTGCTCTGGTTGTGTATTCAGAGGATTCCAGAGTAATGGAGCTGGTTTGGAAATGTAATCAGAATTCCTGCCACACATGCGAATGTTTACCCCTCGGAGATGCCTTCAGGGACCCTCTACCTCTTTTTGTTTGTCAGTTTCTTCACGTGAGACCGAGCGTGTGTTAATTTAGGAGGACTTTAAGATTCTTGTGGAAAGAAGCTGCGTCTGCTGCTTTTTCTCAGCCTGCTGTAAATATTTGTTTTGTTTTTGGGCCACAAACCAAATTGCTAATGACAGTAAATTTTAGTAGCAGCTTTAAATGTTTGTCAGATCAGAGCCACAAAAAAACTAAATTGTGAAACCATTTTTCCATTTTCCTCTTAAATGTCGAGCAGATTCTTACCTACTGCAGCAGCTAACAGAAACTTTTTCCTTTATAGCCAGTCCCAACCTGACTTTCTGCTCAGTGTTGTAAAACTAAATTATGATTGAACTTTGGCTTTTCATTAGAAGTTGAATCAGTTACAAACATCCTAGAAGAGACTTTGTCTGTTTGCTTTGTTGCCACAATAATCCAGAAGATGAACAGAGTCAGACATCTTCAAGTTAAGAATTCATATAAATTAAAGAGATGCCATGTATGTCCTGGCATTAATGACTTCTTGGAGTTCTTTCTCTAAGGTAGAATGATTGCACAGCATAAACGCTTAAGGACTTTAAGAGACAAGTTTGAATTTTGAATCTATTTTTGGTTTTCTGTAATTCACACAGGCTCAGATATATGTGTACACCCCTCACTAATATTTGGTTCAGGTGCAAATTTTAACATTTAACCAGGTGCATTTGGTGGCCATTAACAAGCATTTGGCATAATTCTGGCTGATATTCAGCAACTCTTCTTGGTAGAGAGTTCATTTAAACTGGTTGGTTTCCAGACCCGTCTTTTAAGCGCAGTACACAAAGGGTGGAGGTGTTAAACTCCTTCATGATTTCCAGAACCAGTTCAAACAAGTGTGTTTGATCAGTTTCCCGTTCCAGCTGAATAATGATCCCAAACTGTGTCCAAGTTTCAACCGTCTGGCTGCTGATTTGAGGTGAAGTTGAAAAGGTAGTACTCCTGCTTCATTATTCCTTTCATGTTGTGCGATGTACCAATACAACTGGAAAACCAGCTTCATAGCATGATGTTACCGCCGCCATGCTTGACCGTTGGTCCGATGTTCTTTACTCCTCCAAACACACCTTGTCATTGTGGCCCAACAGCTCAGTCTGTCTCTCGTCTCTGAAGTTCCGTCCTCTTTGAATGCCTCACGGGAGCATTTAACTCTTTCTCCACAAGTTGAAGTTGTTGCTCCACTTTTCAAGCATGTAAAACACTATGATACTGAAAATGTGTCCACCATTAGCTGCTGAACCATGTTTATGAAGGAGGATGTGACCTTTGACCTCTCTACACCACAGTGAGAGAAGCAGAAAAAAGAAAATGTTTTTTGTTCTCACTCTGCCGTTTCTCTTTTTCAGCTACCGGCCCTACACCTACCGCCACTTTGCCCCTCCCACCACCCCCTGCAGCACCGACGTGTGCGACAGCGACTACACTCCGGGACGCCGGGCGCCGCTCAAGTCCAGCGCCGCCGCCAAGGGCTACACCAGCGACCTCAACTACGACTCAGAGCCTTTCCCGCCACCGCCGACGCCCCGCAGCCAGTACCTGTCGGCGGAGGAGAACTGTGAGAGCTGCCCGCCGTCGCCTTACACCGAGCGCAGCTACTCCCACCACCTCTATCCGCCACCACCGTCGCCCTGCACGGACTCCTCGTGAGCCAAATCCCATGTGATCCCCCACCCCCTCCTCACAGCTCCGCCCCCTCACTGTAAATAGCAATTGTGCATATATGAGGTAAAAAATGGGAAAGAGAGACTGATGTAACAGGAGGAGCGAGATGCAGGACGAAAAAGGGAAAAGCGAACCGGGAGCTCCAGAACATTTGTACATTAAAAAGAGAAAAGCATATTTATATATTTTCTATACAGTGTTTACTGATAATGCCATAGAGGTTTGTATTAAGAAATTTGTACATTTTTTTTATGAAAAGGTTTTATTAAAATCATCACAAATATAAGTTGCCTTAAACCAGGAGAAAAGAGGCTGAAGGACACAAAGCACACAAATCAATGGGACGTTTAACTTATGATGCCAAATATAAAAAACATCGACAGCTACAGGGACGAGAAGAGCTCTGCCCGGAGGCTCCTCCCACCGCCACGCTGCTCTGTAGTTACCATGTAAACTGGATGAGGAGCGGCTGGAGAGATTGTGGTACTGGGTCTTTGATTTGAACTTACCTCTCCTTCTTTTACTGAACGGTTCGTCTGTGTGGGTGTGAGTCATGTGCTGGATCGCGAATCCAGGACACTCGGTCTGAGCAATAAGGCACATATTTACCAATAAATCAAACCAGAAGCCACTCTGAGTATCGAGGACGCTGCAGGGGTTCAAACAACTGTGGTCCGGTCTCTGAGAGCCCCAAAGACGACACGAGCGTGGATCTTTTCTCTGTTGTTTTGTTTTTTGTTTTTTAGGCCCTTCGGCTATGTTTCTGTTTGTCACAAGGAACTTGTGCAAAGTACTGCATGAGGCCCAATACAAGCTTCAGTGCGAAAACTACAGTCATGACAAGGATGTGACACGGATGTCCCTCTGAATTACTGCAGCTTCATATTTGCCCTCCACAAACTACACGGACACATTATACAAACGATCTGCGGCGCAATACCTGCTACATTTTGTGCTCTGCAAACTTCATGTAACGTTCTGCATATTATATTCAGCAAATTTCAGCTCCACGGATCTCACTGCAAACTGCATGGTGGTGCATCATTAACTACATGCAGTGCATTGCAAACTACAGGTGTGACCCCCTGTTACATGTTATTTATAACAAACTTCAACTGGCACCTGTCGTGCTCACAGTGACCTCCACGCAGTGCTCGGCAAATAAAACAATCTTTTTTTTTTCTTTTTTTATGTGTGCGCTCGTGTCTCTCCGGAGCCTCTGTAGACGCGACACAAACACGTTTAGGCGACATGACTCACATCCCCAAACCCCTCCGTTGGTGTTCAGACAGGATTTAAACCAAAACGTACGCTTGTGTTTTATGTTCTCATCGAAACGTTCTCATGCCCGACTGCAACTGAAGCGAGCCAAAGCTGCACAGTGGACGCAGGAGGCACTCTTCAGTTTCCACTTCTGTTTTGTTGTTGTTGTTTTTCCTCACGTGTGGAGGAAGCAGCGTTCCCCTTCAAGAACACGATGTTGTGCCTGACCAGCTTCATATCTTTTTTTATGTTGTTGTTACTTTGAGGAAAAACACACAAATGAAATCCAGTGCCCACTAAATGCTATATAGTATTTTTGTACCACATATTGTGTAGATAACGTATTTATAAGCTATATAGAAAATCATTGTAAATCTATCCATTGAATTCTTGCAGTACTTTTCATTCCGTCTTTTTTTTATATTGCCTCATTATATTTTTCTACAGAAAATCACTCCAAACTTACGGTGACAATCTCCCATCAGTCCAGTCGAAGAACATATCCAGGTTTTCTTGTCTGTTTAAAGTTGCTCTGATGTTTGAAGGACTGTTGTGCCAAATCTTCTTTTTTTTTTTTTTTCTGTCAAACAACGTGGAGGCAGATGTTGGGACCAGAGGAAAAACATAAGATGCTCGTGTCTTTGCGCGTCGAGTGAAATTCAATATTTTTTTTCATGAATCGTTGTCGGAGAAGTTTTGTTTCCCTTCCTGCTTTTGAGGGAGATGAATAACACCAGCATGAATTCAAAGACAATCTGATGTTTTACACTTTTTGTGTGTGTGTGTCTGTCTGTAAGACATTTTTCTGGCTTTTTA
>VUQG01026801.1:0-17924 GCA_015106755.1 Etia nguti | reverse complement strand
TCCCACAGTAAACCCAGATGCTTCCCCCATGTCCATCCTAACCTCCCAAAGCACAGTTTGAGCTCAATAAAAGTTCGTATTCAGAGCAGATCTATTGCTAGGAGCCACAGCTGCATGGAGCTAAGAAGAAAGGCAGCGCAGACTCCGCTACGCCGCTGCTTCTCCCTGTCGATTCTCCACAAAGACCAGAAGAGAAGACTCCTCTGCCCTAAAGACTTGAATCTTTACAAAGAGAGCACAAAAAAACCACTGACAGTCATGCCTCCATCCTCCCACGCTTTATGTAGGACATCACGCACTGCTGCGTGTACCAGCACAGTAACACAGCAGGCACACCCAGAGCCACCGCCCACAGCTCCACCTAAAAGGTCCAGTGACCATGTAGCTACACCTTCCTTATTAAACCCAGAGCGAGAGCCCTTACCGACAGAAATGCCTGACACAGAGCCCATCTTTCCAGGGAAAAGGAAGGGTGCTTCAGTTTCAGCTGCTTCTGAAGCTTGTCGGCTGAAACGAAAAGAACTAAGAAGTAAATCTGGCGGTGGAGACAGTTTCTAACACGGTCTGTACAGTAAGTACAGTAAGGTGTGACTTTACAGCTGTTGATTTCTGGTTTTCATTCTGAAAATGTAACCACGGGTTTTCAAAGAAAATATAACAAAGTGTAAACTTGGCATCTAAAGTGGAAACGTGAAGGTCTGTGCTTACACTGTTAAACCACATTCATGTATGACCCATCTACTGACCCCCCTCGGTCACAGTTTCAGTGATTTCCATCCAGCTGAAGTCTCTGCAGTGGACCTGTGCAGAGTCCAACGGTTACGCAAGCAGCAGCGCTTGCTCCGAGTAGTCATTTTTCAACAAAGCCTTCATGAATAATTTGCTCATTCTGGGTTCACTGTAGTGGAACGTTTTCAAACTGTTAATATGAACTGAGTGCTTTTTGTTGTTGTTTTTGTGTATATATAAATATAGAATATAATAATATGACAGCTGGCCTATACAGACAATTTTGCCCCAGATGGCAAAGTACGGGTGCAAACTAGAAAAGCAGTAAGCTGTTTTATTTTCAGGATTTAATGACACAATGTCACACTGTGGTGTTGCTGGACCAGAGGCCTTTTTCATTTTATTAGGAACACACCAATCAAAACATCTGCTGTTAAAAGAACCTAAAGTTATTAACAGGCAATCAGCTTTTATGATTACAAAATGAATGTTTCCAGACAACGCAAAAACATATCTCCACTGAAGAACTGATACAGAAAATGTTCTTATGTATTATAAGCATAACATTTTTTTTTTTTTTAAGAAATAAAAGAAGTAAATGCTTTTTCCTTAAATAAAACTGATGTTTTTACAGTACTATTACAGAAAAATGTGATATGGTGCATATCCTGATAACCCTGATTAGTTAAATTATTAAATAATTATATTTACATAAATCATCTTTCTTGCATATACTTTTTTTTTTATGTAAAATCTATTCAAAATCTACTAAGTGTTGTGTCTGTGCTTAGCTTTGTCCTCTTACAAAAAGTTTACATGTTAGCAGCCCTGAGTTAAAGCGGGATTTAGAATGTGTTCACAGTTTAGCCTGTGGGGCCATTTCATGAAGGCACTGTTTGACCAGCTCCAGTGTGTCCAGAGCAGTACCCCAGGCGAGGGTAACTCCCCAGCCCCCGTGGCCGTAGTTGTGGACCACAGGCACCCGCCGCCCCTGCAGCTGCATCATTTCCCTCTCCACCCTCGGGTTCCTCCTGCCGGGCCTCAGGCCGACCCACTCGCTAAGAATTTTGGCTTTGTTGAGTGACGGCTCCAACCTACCGCAGCGCTCCAGGATGCCTTTAGTGTCTCCGTCGTCCACCTGCAGCCGCCAGTCTCCCTCTTGCCTCGTCCCGCCTATAGTGACGCTGCGTATGCCCGGGTAGATGTAAGTCTTCTCATCTCCATCTCTAATGAAGTGCTGCACCCAGGGAGCCTCCACTTTGAGGACCTGGCCTCTGACTGGGTACACTTGTGTGTCTCCCACCAACATTTTGGAGCCCAGACCGGAGCAGTTGACAATGATATCAAAGCTTTTACTCAATTCTTGAAGACTGTTGACTTTCCTCTGTTCCACTTGACCTCCAGCTTTTCTGAACCTTTAGAGAATAATTTATGATGTTAAAATAATTTAAAGTTTAAGTCATGTTAAGCATTTAGAGTTCATTTGTAATTAAAAGCTTGTGGATATAATGGTATGACATGATAAAAGAAGTGTAATGTAGGGGATGAACCTCTTCTCGAGCCATGGCAGGTAGGTGGAGCATTCACATTTTAAGGTGGTGAAAGCCTGACCAAACTTGTGATCTGGGAAGCGTTTCAGTTCAACATCAGTCATGGGTCGAAAGCCGATCACAAACTCTGACCAGAATGGTTTTTTAACTGCTGGAACCTCTTTAAAAATCTGCCAGCTGCAAGAAATTAGAAGAGAAATCAGTTGTTCGACAATGGATCGGGCTAAGTGCTCAACTTTTACGCAAGTATCAATTGCTACCCAGAGCTCAGCATTACTCCAGCTTCTGGCGCACATTGAGACTGAGCAATGGCCAACAGGTGATCAAAGCTGTCCTTGAACCAGCGTCTTTGTCTTTGCAAGGGAATATCTGATGGAAAAATGCAGTAAAAAGATACAGCACATGTAAAGCAAATGTGCACTGCATATTTATTTTTATATGCATTGCATATTTTGCCATGTAAACTATTTACTTTATCACATTGCATAATGTGGTGCAGCTGTAGTGCAAATCTCTGAGACGGATCCTGTTTTCTTACCTGGAAATTGTGCAGCAAACAAAATCCCAGCAGCTCCGTCACTGGTTGTGTCCGGGCTGAACTTGTCAGCCAGCAAAGTAACAGAGCAGAAAGGTAGAGCCTCGGCAATGCACACAGCAGTGGAGAATCCAATCACACCGGCTCCAACAACCACAGCCCTGATGCTTTTCATCATGGCAGCTCTGCGCTCAAACGACAAGAGAATTTTACTAAATGCCAAATAACCTTTGTTATGACTCTCTTTTAAATGTTAATCCACCACTTGCAGATATGAACATGTTACATCATTATCACAACATCTTAACTGACAGCCTAGTTCAAGGTTCAATCACACAAAGCCCTACCTTATTCACATGTCGTTGTTTCTAATTGTCCATTATGCAAGTCACTGAAAGAGCAGTGCACATGCAGTTAGCCATAACACAAAGGCTATTGGTGTAACAAATGTCTAAGTCATGCATTTGCTGTAGCTGTTTAAAATTCACCATTTAAAATACTACTTGCAGACCTGCCCTCTGCACAGACCCAGCGAGTCAGGGTGGAACAGGAGGCTGAGGATAAAGGCACAGAAATGGCTAAAGAGTGTTTTGTTCTCCCCAGAAAGTTAAGTTAGAAGAAAGTTTGCTTAAAATGGAAGTATAATCTAGACTAAATACAAGTTGTACGGCTCACTTTAAAAACATAGCCCCATTGACATTAAAAATTACTAGACCTAGCCGAGAAGTGTGTGTGTGGATATTAAATAACCATTGTTTGAATGCGCCACTTGTATGCTTTGTATGACTCTCCAGAGTACAGGCTAACAACTAATAAAATAAAGCATCTGGCAGTGCGTTGTAAGGAATCTAAAATGTCTATACAGATAAATAAGCCTTATACACACCGAAAGCTCGACAATGCAAATGTATCCACCCACCTAAAATAAAACTGTCTCCTTCTTCCCCCGCACAGAAAATGTCACCAGAGGGTTTCTGAATAAGAAACCGGTCTGCTGTCCCGTATAGTGTTTCTCTGTTTTTCTCTCGGGGACGTGCAGTTCCTGAATCGAAAACTTATTGGCCGAGGAGAAAGGGTTGGTCGACGGGGAAAAGTGCCACACTCAGCGGTCGCTCGGAATGGATCTCGTCAAAACCTCACATCTCGCGATAGGTGGCTCATATTCACGCTCTCGTCCGTCCAGCGAGCGGAGGTAAGGTCCTAAAAGCTCACTACTTCAAATTAAAGCGCGGTTTATACGCTCAAGTCCTGTCACCAGACCGAAAATTATTACAGTTAACTTCTTTTGAAAGCATTATTTCGGTCGCATTCTTCGCTATTTCTGCATCTCGTGCCCCCCTTTCAAGTCAGTCGCGGTGCATTGTTTGCTTTGAGACAATTAGCTTGCTTGCTAACATCCATTCGTCTGCAAACATCATTGAAGCTGAATGTCATTGAACTCTGCATGAATGTGATAAACAGTGCAAAATATTCACTGTAAGTCACTGTATGAGGTGAATGTAAATACCAGTATGGGTTCAAGCCCCCAAAATGAGCCCGTCAGCCTTTTACAAGTTGGATTATTTAGCAATCGTCTCTTTTATTATTGGAAAAATAAATACTATCCAGTTTCATTGCGAGTACTGATTTTGAAAACATGGGGATAAACTAAACAACGATATTCTCAACATTATAAAGTTTTTATTATATTTCTATTATTCATTTTATTGTAATAAGAAATGTTTGTTAGTTTAGCATCACTGATCACTACAGATTGATCAGCTCTCCAATAGTAATTCATTCTAGATTTATAATACCTAATGCTTACACGACAGACTCGTATTTGGACAGTCAAACCATGTCTGGTGTCCTAAATGTGACAAATTCCTCAGAAATTGCCGTTATTAATATTTGTCCTAAATTTTTACAGACTGAACATTTACTAATAGATTAACGGATAATGTAGATTCCTCTGGTCATGTATGAGTAAGTAGTAATAGCAGTGGAATTACAAAAAAGTTCATATATTTAAAAACACACTGTACCTCTGATACTTTAAGCCAAACTTATATACTGCTGAGGTCAGAAGTTTACATATATTCATATCATAATGAGCATAAATGTCTTCTTTAAAAGCTCAAAATTACCATGACCTTCATGCCCAAGATGAGTGCATGTAAACTTCTAAACTAACTGTACACATCTTGTTTTCATATGTTCTCATTATTAATTTCAGGAACAGATGTGGTTGTTTTTGTGGAAAAGATGTCTCAGAAATCAACAAGTCCACCTTCATCGCTTATGGCTCACCTTCATTCAGAGTCATATAAACAGAGCATCCTGAGCAAATTCAACAAACTCAGGAAAAGTGACCTGCTGTGTGACATCACTCTTGTGGTGGAGGATGTGCAGTTCAAGGCACACAAAGCCCTACTGGCAGCAAGCAGTGAGTACTTCTCCGTCATGTTCACAGCAGAAGATCAGATCCATCGGTCCACCTACCGCCTGGACGGTATGGCACCAAACATGTTTGCTGCAGTGTTGGAGTTCATCTACAGTGCCCAGGTGTCTGTGGAGGAGAGCGCCACTGAGCAGCTCCTGGCCACAGCTCATCGAATGGAAGTCGGTGACCTTGTCAAAGTGCTCACTGACCTAACTCGCTCTGCAGCAGGGGTCAAAGGCGATGATGCTAAAGCAAACAAAGCTGAGGATGCAGAGCTGGTGAAGCGCAAAAGAGGGCGGCCAAGGAAAGATGTAGGCGCACCTGTGACAGAGCTGGTGGGGAGAAGAGAACCATGTGAGAGCTCAGAGGACCGACAGGCAGGAGATAATCCAAAAACTGAGTCTCAATCTAACATTGAGGAACCCGAAGAACACCAAAGCCGGCAGAGTAAACGTAAAATCAACCCACCAGTAAAATATAAGGGCTACAAAGTGGGCAGTAACACAGCAGGACACAAGCAGCCTGGGAAGAGGGGCAGGAAAAGGAAATACCCTGACACTGAGGCACGATGTGAGGACTGTGGAAAAGTCTTTAAAAGCCACCTGTTTTTAAAGATTCACCAGCGCACTCATACAGGTAATCACACTCTAATTTAAAGAGAGGTCAGAATGGAGGTTTAATACAAATTTGGCCTTTTTTTCTATAGTTTTTGGACATCGTTTAAAAAAGGACTTAATTCCCTAAACTGTAATAAAAATGTTTTTAACTTTTCAAATGTTGTTCTGTAAAAAAAAAATAAAATAGAAACACATAGCAAGTACAGATGACTACGAATGATGAGAGTTTAGCACTCTCTAACCACATCTGCGCCTGTAAAAGTAGTACTACATTCTTTCTTTAACTCCAGGTGAGAAGCCTTTCCACTGTACGGTTTGCGGGAAGAGTTTTACCCAGAAGCACACTCTGCTGGCTCACCAGCGCATGCACACTGGAGAAAAGCCATTTGTTTGTACTGTCTGCTCCAAAGCGCTTTCCACCAAACACTCCCTACAAGAGCACATGAACCTCCATGAAGGTAGGACCCAATGAACTGACTTCTCAGTTTCTCATGTTTGAGTAGTAACTTGGTTTTTCCAGGAATCCTCATAATTTCTGAAAGTGATCTTTCCAACAAAGTTTATCTACAATCTGATTTGAGGATTGCATTGGACCCTCCACACCAGCTTTTTCTTCTGATTGGCTACTTCTTTTAAATTTTATCTCTATAACATCACATCACAACAACAATTGCCTCAAGGCACTTTATGTTGCAAGGTAAAAAGAAATGAACACAATCAGCCGGTATTGAAAGGCTGTGTTTCACCAATAGAATGCAAAGCCAAAGCAAATCAGGCACTCCTTAAAGCACTGCCTGACAAGCTGTTCACTGCATCGTGCAGCTTGAAGTTTCCTGGATGTAGTCCAAATGAGTAACACTACACGAACCCATTACTTCCTAATACAACCCTTTTAAATGTGCCCAAAAATCAAATGCCCACATTTTGTGTCTTGCCTGTGCTTTTGATTTACCTAGTTTAATTTGGTGTGAGTTGCCTAGTTTTGGATGGATATTGGCTGTAGAGATGTCTCCCTTCTCTTGATGGCACTAAAGCCGAAGTGCTCTAGCATATTGTGATGTTGATCTCTAATGAGCTCCGTTTGATTTGTTTCCTTAGAAGAGAAATCCTTTGACTGTGATAAATGTGGAAAGACCTTCACTCAGAAACGGCAACTTAAAAGCCATTACAGAGTTCACACAGGTAAGACATGGGAAAAACTGCAAAAGAGCAGGTCGGTGTATTCAGCCAATCTGTAGGTTAAATCATTTAATCTTTATTTATTTTTAAATAAAGGCAAATCAATGCCAGAATGTGCTCAGTGTCATCACAAGTTTATGGATGCAGCTCAACTGAAAAAGCACGTGAGAACTCATACAGGTAAGATCAGCTCTCCAAGTTGTTCTTCTGCTATTGATATCTGCTTTATGTCTGGAAGTGTGTGCTGCAGCAGCTGATGGTGTTAACGTTTACACAGGTGAGAAGCCTTTCACTTGTGAAATCTGTGGAAAATGTTTCACAGCCAAGAGCACACTGCAGACTCACATCAGAATCCACAGGTGAGCTGTTATATTCGATTTTCACTCCACTTTCAACAGTTTTTGCTCCCTGCTGTATAATATATGACCCAGGAAGAGACATGTGGTCATAACTGCCTCAATATCTGGTTTTGCAGAGGTGATAAGCCTTATGACTGCAACATCTGCAAGAAGTCCTTTTCAGACCCCAGTGCAAGACGACGACATGTTGCCTCCCACTCGGGGAAGAAACCCTTCACTTGCTCCTTCTGCAGCCTTTCATTTACACGCCTGGACAATCTGAAAACACACACCAAATCCCACAACAAGGAGAGAGCTGCGGCTGGAGAGGCCTCATCGGATAAGGCGGAAAAAGATGGTTCGGCAGCCCCACAGGAAGAGGTGCGAAATATCCTTCACCTGCAGCAGTACCAGCTGCCTCCCAGCTCTGATCAGGAGATCCAGCTGGTGGTGACGGAGGATGTGGACCACATTAACTTTATTCCGGGTCAGGACCATGAGATCAGCCTCATCAGCACAGAGGGAGAGATGGCTCAGTCAGCCCACTCTAAACTCACCCTCCTCGCCCGGCCATCAGGGCATGTGCAGAATGTGGCGTTGGTCACTCAGGGTGATGTGGTCGATCAGACTTCTCAGATTCACACCATCAGCATGCTGCAGGGTCAGATGATGCACCAGGCTGATCAGATGCATGTTATCACTTTGAGTAAAGAGGCTATGGAGCAGCTGCAGGCCCATCACGGTCCTCCGCAGCCCTTTCAGATAACACAGCGTCCCATCCAACAGCTGCAGGTGATGCATCAGCCGATCCAGCAGCTGCCTGTTGCTCAGGAGCCCTCGGAGGGGCAGGTGAGCAGGGAGCAACAACAAGGCCGGGCTATTCACGTCAGCAGCCAGAGCAGCCAACCCATCTCCATCAGTCAGCCCAGCGAGCAGATCTCCAACCATCACATCCAAGGACAAACGTTTCAGATCCAATCAGGAACTGTGTCCTACCTGTACACCACCGGACTACCACAGGAGAGCTGAGAGTGATCTGGACAACCAGGAGCATAAATCTGAAGGTGCTACTGTGGAGATTATAGACAGTCAAAACTGACCATAGTGAAAGGTAGCAGTATTAAAAGATGAAGTTTGTATTTTTAATTTTTTATATAAAATATATATAAGCATACCTTTTTATACTGTTGTGCTTCCTTCCACACATTACACCACTGTAATATGATGAATCTGTCTGGCAGATACCTTCCTCATTATGGCTTTATCTGCGTCACAAATTTCTTCACAGCATAATGATCAACCTGCAGCATGCTTAATGTGGAACATCCTTCTCAAGTAGTTTTCCTTTAATTGGGCTCACCTGGAAAACTAATTATCACAGGTGTTTGAGATCGATATCAGTGATCCAAAGAGCCCTCAGACACAAAGGTGTTGAACCAAAAGCCTCCAGGGTTATTGCTTTGGGTGCAAGCAGATTGCCATGGTTACCTGTAGTTTTTCACGTTTGTCTGCAAATACTTGCCAGCTACTGGCCAACTGATAGTACATTGTGATAAAGTTGGACACAAACCAGAAAGGGAGAAGGTTCGACTTCAAAGTAGAAGTTTGCTTCAGTGCTACAGCCATCATGTGTCAAAGGGCGCCACTTTAACTGGCCAGTGTCTGTAGACAAATCTGTCACTTCCATCTGAATGCAGCACTATGTTACCCACCAAAAGCAGTCACAAAGAACCTTTTATCAACCAGCTGGGGAATACACAGTTTTAACTAGCGACAGTCGATCCTACATCATCAGCATGATTGTCAAACATCCAAAATGATGCTCAAGTTAATGACATGTTGTTAGTGGCCATGTGTGGAAAAACTTTGAGGCCCTGGAGGACATCAGCTGGGTGCAGCACTCAGATCTCAGTCCATGACACGAAAGGCAGGAATATCAGGAGCCATAATTGAGGAACTCAGAAACAAAAACTGATATTTTTCAGCTTCCAGGTTTGAAAAATGAAAAAAATGTTACTGTCTTGAACCTGCATTTGTATTTGTTAGTATTTAATCATTTTATTAATTACTGTAATTGGTGAAAACAAAGCAAGTAGCTTTTGCAGGTATGACTGGTTCCAAGATCCTCACTTCCAAAACGCTCAATTCGAGTCTTTAAAAGGTTTGTTCCCAATCAAATGGTTGATATAAATGTGGCTATGTCCACCTTTTATGTACAGTCTGAACATAAGACAGTTACTATGCAACAGATTCTAAACGGTCATTATTTTTACTGATATTTTTAGAGCTTATGATAAAACAGTTTTTTGTTGTTGCCGTCTTTGCCCACTTAAATATTTCATCATTTGGTTTTATTTCATAAGATGTGACCAAGTGGATCATTGTACAACTGAAAAAAGGACTTTGACAGGATTCCTTTGATAAATTTGCAATAAACTAAAATCAGTCTATATCTAATATGAGTAATTAGATATAAACGGACAGTTTTCACACTGAAGTAGACATGATGTAATGCTATTAATTGACAAAAGTTAATTAAGGATTGCCAAAACATGACTGATAAAAATAAAGGCACATTATAGAAATCTCCAAAAGGTAAAATATCAGCGATAAGGGTTTTGTTAAGAGCTTGCAAAATATTTATTTTGAATGTCTTTACATTTAAAGAATTACTGAAATATCAAGATGCTGCGCTGTGGGTTAAAGGGAAGGCATGCATGTCACAGCTTTGGGAATGGAATAGATAACATTCAATTCACACAGAGCTATAAAACACTACAGGCAAATGGCAGCCTACAGTAAGCTAATCTGCTAAACAAGTTTGTGCGTGTGACTGACAACTGGACCTCACAGATCTGGGAACAACCCCTCGGCTGCCGGGGCACGCAGGCGACGCAGATCCTGAAAGAGAAGCAAAGGCGGGTTCAAGCTGAACATCTAAGAGATAAAAATGGGCACCCTGTTATACCTGTCTGACGAAACAGATCCCGATTGTCTTTAATGTGAAGAGGCAGTGCCTGCTGCCAGGAATTTCACACTTAAAGAAAGACACCTGAAGACGAGTGACCGTGAAGCTTTTAAAGCATTTTCACACATTCTTGACCTTGAAACCAGCAATGCACTGTCTCACTTTGGGTTCACCATTTAGTAGTTGTCCTATAGACGTAATGTCCATTAGTAGGGACTTTCATATGTAAAAGATTTCAGGTATTCACCAACAATTTAAAAGAAATTTTAAAAAAAAAACTGGGTGAATTCAATATGCTTTAAAACTCCAAAATGTACCATGCTGTGAAAAAGTATTCCCCCCCCCCACCTTGTTTTTTACATTAGGGATGAAACAAGTTTTTAAAGGATTTTTTCATGAGTTGTCCTCTCTAGCAGAAGAACATCCACCCATTAGTTTTTGCACCTAAGCTCAAGCACATATTTGATCCTTATGGTGAGACTATATAGAGTCTTTTATTAACTTGCACTTGCAGCAGTTTACTCCAGTTAAACTTTGGTTGGATTTGTTAAAATACGCTGTGTGCTGTGGTCCTCATTCTCACTCACTGCTTTAGGTCTGTCTGTGTTCGTGTTTGAATGACCTCTGGCTGTTTCTGCTCTCTGCTGTCTTGGCTCTGTTGCAAAGTCCTGAGGTGTGGTGTAGTTTGTGAGGCTGCCAAGCTGCAGGGCTGAATGCTGCCTGTTCCGGTGCAGACCTGTGCAGACAGAAATAGAACAGAGTGAGAGCTATACTGCAGTGTGAAAATAATATCTATAAAGAAATTTAAAATGTCATCACAAAAAGATATGAGTTTTAGGATAATCTGATGGCTTTTGATTTCACTCCTGAACCGCATGAGCAACTTTACATTATTGGTTCACTGCTCTGAGATGAAGGTGGTGGGCTCAGTACCTGCCGAGGGACTTCTAGTACTCAGTCTGCTGACTGACAGCGTGCAATAAGTCCTGCTTTGACCTGTGATATAACGGATACAGAGAAAAGTAGGAGTGAAATGTCAAGTCAAGAATGTCTGAGGCAGACAAAATCTTACAGGCAGAGTGAGCTGTTGGTCTGTCATCCTGTTGAGTATCAGGAGATCTTTTACCTGCTGTCGAAGCTCCTCTGGAGAGAGCTGCCTCCACATCATTCACCTGGTTCTGTAGTTTATCCAGCTGCTGAAAGGCCTCTTGTTTAAGGCTGCGCTGCTGCTGTAGCTGACCCCTCACCTGGACACACACAGTGTGGTTAAAAGTTTTAATTTTTTTATTCCTACTTAAATTGAAAATAAATAAATAAAAACAGCACGTGCATTGATATTGACTAATGACATTCATTAGTCCCAAAGGCTGAATCCTTCTGATCCCCTGACAGATCTAACACCAGAATGAGGCCGAGGCTAATTCTGAGTGAAATGCCTCAGCTTTGAAACGTCTCTTAAAAAATTTACAGCTTTTTCGATCGTTCACGTGGCACCATAGTGTAGTGGTTTACATGTTTGCCTAACAAATAGAACATTCCTGGTTTGAGAGTGATGAGGACTGTCAAAATGAAGTGGTGTGATTGTCTAATAGATTTCCTACAGAACGCGAAGGACAACTTTTAACTGTATCTGTAAGCATCTCTCCACAGGATTTCAGCAGCAAGGCACTGCAAAAATCCTTTAACCTCTCATCCAAGAGGCTTCTTCAGTTCTGCAAACTGATGGAGTCTCAGGTATTCAACCCCTCGTGGATTTGTGCCATTGGAGGTGGTCCTGACAGTCGGTGTCATCATGCAAGCCATTAAGGTCACATGGTCAAGGGGAGAGTGGCTGTTGAATCACATGGCAAAGGATCTTAAGACTGCATTACACAGTTCTGTTAAAAATTCCTTCCCGATTTGTTTTTTTTAGTTTATTTGTCACATATACATGTTTCAATATTAGACAAAGATAACCCGAGTAAATACAAAATGCAGTTTTTAAACGATTATTTAATTTATTAAGGAGGAAAAAATCTAAACCTACGTGGCCCTTTGTGAAAGATATAATAACCCCCTTTTTAAATCATGAAATAACTGATGAACCTTTTTTTTTGAGCTATTAGAGTCCAATTTCACTAGCCACACCCAGACTTGCTAAATCACTTAAGAAATCACCCAAATGGCAACAATCAGAGAGTGGAGTAGGCTAAAAGTCCAGACCTAAATCCAATTGAGATTAAATCATCATTAAAAAGTGAATTTTTTTTAATTTACTTGGGTTACCTTTGTCTAATATTAAAACAGTGCAAATTAAAGCTAGGAAATCAGGAGGGAGGCATTAATGTAGGTTGCTGATAGCTGGTATTGCAGGGCACTGTGCCTTTTCAATGAGGGTCGTTCAGAGTGGACATTGATGGCTTCTCAGGCCAGAATATGAATATTATCATCCTGAAAACGGTCCGCCTGATGAGTTCTCTCCTCTATGTTGAGCCATGCATCTGTGGAGTAGTTGTCTGGTTTTCCTGTGTAACGTTATGAGCACTCCTCGCTGCACTGAGCAGCACACATTACGTTGCTTTGATTGTGTTTGTGTTTTGTGCCTTTGGGATGAACCAGTGTTTGTCTAAGGTGTGTGTGTGGATCTGACATGCACTTGCATGTTATACTGAGTTGTTCCATCAGAATTTCTTAGAAATTGAGTTTCTGACAAGTCTGCCCAGCGATCAAGAACCACACCTTGATTCACAGCTTGGATCATGTGACCATTAATAACTCAAGTGGTTACGGGGTGGCTCAGTGACTTTCTGCATAACCTCCATGGTGGGTTAAATACCTGGGACTCTACACTGGAACTGAAGAAGCTTCTTGAATGAGGCGAAAAGAAATCCAACTCAAGTGCTTAAGACTAGCATGACCTGAAAGACTGAGAACCTACAAAGATATAGTCTGTTAATTGGTTTTATTTGACTCTCAGTTATGTTCAGAGGTTAATTTACTTAAAATACCTTGATCTTTTTAAAAATGTAATTTCTTCATATGATCCATTTAAAATCCACTGACCTTTTTTTTTTTAGCTTATGAAAAGTGGATTTTTTGAGGGTTTGCACAGAAGACAGCCTGCAATCAATGGTGCATAACACATTAATTAACATACAGACCTGCCGGATCTCTTTAGCACTGCGCTCCCTTTGTAGCCTGTTTATCCTGCTGCCTCTGTCCAGCTGCTCACCGAGGGCCCTGAGCTGTCTGTCTCTATCCTCCATGTCGGCTCTCATTTGTTCCAAGGTCTGCACTCGATGAGCGTCTAGCTCCTGTCTGCTGCGGGCCTCCCGTGCAGACCGATGCCTGGACACCTGGAGCTCCTCTGTCTGTGAGCGAGAACCAGCAAACATTCAGTGAATACATCCAGGCTTCTTCTCCTGACAGCTCCTGTCATGGTAAAAACTGAAAATGCACAGCTTTACATGAATCAGGAAGTCTACGGGAGCAAAATGTGATTTAAACACTTCAACATGTGCAGTGAGCCTCCAGAAACCCCAATCCTGTCCTCAGAAATCCAAAACAGCCAACAAGAGAAAGCTGGAAAAGCTGCAATATAATGTAAGTGTCTGCATGATCAGGAAGGAGGCAAAAAATGTAGTGAACTTGAAAAATCCTGGCATTTTAAAATAAACCTGCACTGCTTCTGAAAGCATTCAATAGCACCCTCACCAAGCTTAAGAAATACATACCATACATTTAATAGTTTTAATGAATTTCAGAGTATTTGCAGTTTCAGCTGATGTTAGCAGGTGTGGATAGGAGTGCATGTACCTTCCTGCTGAGCTGCTTCTTGATGCTGCTGCACTCGGCCTGAGAGCGGGTCAGGGCCTGCTGTGTAAAGTCCAGCTCCTCCTGCAGGAGAACCACCTTCTCCTCTGATAACATTTTCACTCTGAGAGCCTCGGTGCGAGTGGTAACCTCCCTCTGCAAAATGACCAGTGTGTGGCACTGAGTTCATAAATGTGTACATGTGGGCTCAGATAAATAATGCAAAACTGACAAAATTAGTGAGGATTAAGCAGGTCTAAGTATAAACACAAGCTTTTGATTCATGCTGTTCCCTTTCACTTGATGGCCTCATGTTTCCTCCCCGCAGGAGGTCAAAATAATTTCTGAATATTTCTTCATCCTGCTCTGACCTGCTTGGTTTGGAGCAGTTGCCTGTGAAGTTTCTCCTGGTCGACCACCTGCCTCCAGCGTCTCAGAGCCTTCAGTTTACAGAGCAGAGCAGTCAGCCGGCTGTTCTCCAGCTTCAACTCGTGGACTTCTTCCTTCTTAAGATAACAGGTATGAAAGTGGTACATTCACAGATCCTCTTCAGTACTTCTGCTCTTTACTGCCTACACATAAAAACTTTCTGTACCTTTAACTGTGTGAGGGTGAGTCCATCATTGTCTTTGGTACAGCCGTACCTCTTCTTGAGCTTGATGATCTTGTCCACTCCTTCCCCCCGTGCTCTGTTCACCATCACACTTACGTCTCGTTCCATTTGTCGGGGATACTCATCAAGTCTGGCCTGAAAGCCAAACATCAAACAAATCTTTAACAAATCAAAATGTGAGATATGACAAAATAAGACTTCTTTATGTATTTCAGGAATAAAGAACTAAAGAATAAGCACAGTTTTACCACATAATTTAAAGTTAATGTCCAATCAATTAATTTCTAATCAATTATATTTCTATAGCATCGACAATAGTCACAACAAGGTGCATTATATTGCATGGTAAAAATCTTACAATATTATAAAGAGAAGCCCAACAATCAGATGTTAGTAAATTATTATGGTACAGAGAAACTTCTGAGAAAGTGTCAGTCAACCTCTCTCTGCTCAAATATATGTGATATATGAAAAGGGCAAGTATATTTTCTAGTTATAATTAACAGTACATTCACCAGCCACTTTGTAGTTTTCACCAGTTCTTGCTAACACAAATATCTAATCAGCGAGTCGCACTGTCACTCATGCCGGCTAAGAATTCAAAACTGAGGCTAAAATTTGCACAAAATTAAAGAGAGGATTGAAAAAAAACCTCCTCTTCTGATGGGTCTTAATTTCTACTGCAGCATTTGGATATCGAGGGTGAAAGTTTTGCTGTAGCCCTTTAACAGGGAGCCTTG
Organism: Etia nguti; assembly: GCA_015106755.1. Taxonomy (NCBI): domain Eukaryota; kingdom Metazoa; phylum Chordata; class Actinopteri; order Cichliformes; family Cichlidae; genus Etia; species Etia nguti. The sequence continues at coordinate 2,441 of VUQG01026801.1, read as the reverse complement.
TTCTTTCACCTTTAACTGGATGCAGGTAGAGAAAAGGTGTCGAACCAGAGGGTGGTAGCGTTCTTTAAATTTGAGGCCGAGCTGTTCCTCTAAATCCATTTTCTCCTCTTCCAGGTGAGCAACTTGGGCCCGCAGGGCTGAGATCTCCAACATCATCCCACGGCATAAATCTGCCACCTGTGGATTAATAAAGCTCAAAAGTAGCTTTGTTGTCTAGAAAGCTCTCAATCTCAAACATAACTTGCATCTCTAAAGCAGCTCAAATCTGCTTTTCTGCTACTAACTCACAAAATCATAGAGGCTACAGATGGGAATCACTGTGTGTACCTCTTTGTGAGAATTACTTGTCCGAGTGTCCTTCACACTCTTCAAATCCTGCAGTTAAAATGGTGAAAGATAGATTTCATTTTTTATAAACATAAACTGCCAAAAATATACATACTTAGATAAAATGATAATCCGCACATGTACCTGTTCTCTCTGGTACAGAAGCTGAGCATGCTGCTGCAGGATTTGTTCATAAAACTGTGAGTAAAACAGAAAGCTTTGGCGCTCTCGCTCCATCACTGAGGAGCTGAGGTGAGTGAGACACTGCTGCAGATGATTCTGAGAGACCTTCAGCTAAAAAAGGAAACAGCCAAGAATATTATTAATGAATATCTAAAGTTTAGCAACTTGCATTAATAATCTATTCCCCCCATTCTTTGGAATATAAGTTTTAATGGCCAGCATGCTGCACCTTTATATTCTCTCTACGTGTGTTGGTGTTTCTTCATACAATACATGTAAAAGTGATACATGCAAGTGTAGTCAGAAGGAAGTTAATGTCATGGTAATTTTAGGCTTTTAACGATGTCTTTCAACTGCTCTTTTTCCAGAGTGGAATTATTGTAGAGCATAAAAAGCATAAAAACAAGAAGGGGTTTCTTTATCCATAGAGTCAAATATATACAGACACCCCCACTGATATTTGGTTAAAAGTCCTTTAGCAAGTTACACCTCAACCAGACACTTTTAGCAGCCATCAATGAGTTTCTGGCATAATTCTTGCTGGATATTTAACCACTCCTCTTGGTAGAGTTCATTTAAATTTGTTGGTTTCCTGGCATGGACCTGGCCTTAGTTTTCAATAGTTTGAGAATTTGGAGTTAGTCCTCTTTCATTATTGCATCCACTTTGTGTGATGTAGCAGTACCAGGGATAGCTCAGTGCAGGGATAGCTCAGTAGGTAAAGTGTTGGCCCCGTGATCGGAAGGTCAGGGGTTCGATTCCCCTGAACGGCTACCCTGAGGTACCCCTGAGCAAGGTACTGTCACGCTGTACACGCTGCTCCCCGGGCGCCCAAATGGCAGCCCACTGCTTCACTGAGTGAATGGGTTAAAGGAATTGACCTGTGATATAACGGATACAAAGGAATTTCCCCACGGGGATCAATAAAGTATACATTACCACTGGGAGCAAAAAAGCCCCAAGACCATGATGCTACCACCACTGTGCTGGACAGCTGGCACAGTGTTCTTAGGTTAGAAAGCCTCACAATAATTCCTCCAAACACATTTCTTGTCATTTAGGCCAAATAGCTCAATCTTTGTCTCGTCTGTCATCACTGAAGAAAAGTTAATATGTTGTGTCAAGTTAAAAGGCATTGAAGAAGCTTCAGCACCACTTAAAAAAATGTAACTGAGTGTACATATACAAGTAAACCTGCATATATACTTTTGACCCTGTGTGTTTAAAGAAAACTTCCCCTTAATTTGTCCATTGCTCCACATACGCTCTGTGGGAAACATGATTACCACCTTTATTTTGCAGAATCTCAAGGAAGAAAAATCCTGGTGGAAATGGACTGATTACCTTCTCTTTCTAAAATAAGGCATAATTTCTCAAACACCTGTCAAATGAAATGTCTACCTAAAGCTGATACCAAGCAACACCTCATGTTCCCTGTCCCACATGTTTGCATATTAAACCGAGCATGTTCCCACTCCTTTCTCCTCTTCTTATGGACAGGAAAGCGGTTAACTAAACAACTTCACTTTCTTCCTGTGCACTGGAAATGATAGGAATAAGCAGCACATTTTGCATGTTTTTACAAATACTTTGTGTACTTGGGGCTGTTAAAAATGATAATGATAGCGCTGGAGTGCAACCAGCTTGGGAGCCTTTGTAGAGCAAGCATTTAAGGTATTTAGTGTGTTTTTGAAGGCATGCCTTAGCAGAGCAGGGTTTTAAGAGCATTATAGAGCACACATAACAATGAATGTAAGTAGATAAAATACACAAGTTTGAGTTTCTCTTTTCTTTTTCAGCAGAGATCCTACTCCCTTTCTGAGCAGGGTGAGCAGGAGAGGAGGAGGGGTTGCTGTCTTATTTAATGAATCATTTCAATGTAAGCAGCTATCTCCTGGAAGTTTTCAGTCTTTTGAATATGTGGCTTTACA